>CM037851.1:59103460-59236270 GCA_021234595.1 Delia radicum | reverse complement strand
TATAGACTAAAAATATGCATTAAAAACAACCTCTAAAAAAATGTTTCTCTTATAATCAGTTGGCATATAAAATTTAACAGACGTTCTTCTTCAGGCTATTCTTTAGTTCTTCTTAGGTTCTTCTTTAGGTTCTTCTTTATGTTCTTCTTTAGGTTCTTCTTAAGTCCATATGCTCTTCGGTTTATCATAAATACCAAACAAATTGTAAAAATTTGTATTCACAGGATTTAGTCCCTTTAAAATTTTCCATGTCAAAAAATTCATTTTATCATTCTGTTCTAATTCAAGTAACTCAAAATTTTAAGATTGAGTAAGTTCTAGTGATACAAAGTGAATTCAATCTGACATTTAGGCATGTGAGCCACTTCTAGTGATATTTTGGAGTATATATTGTTTTCAGTCATTGGTCATTTGAACTTTTAGGCGTGAGTCACTTCAAGTGATACATAGTATGCTCATGAAATACTGTACATTAATTAAATATATATAAATAAAATTATAACGTTTTAACTTAAAAAAAAGTGATACAAAATTTTGTGTTTTTTTCTCTTGGACCAACAAAAATAAATAATTGTAAAGAAATCTGTGAAGCGTGAACTCTACCCCAGCATAAGGTGGAAACACTTCCTGAGTTTTTAAGATTGATTCACTTCTAGTGATACAAACTGAAGCCAATCTGTCGTTTAGGCAAGTGAGGCACTTTAAGTGATACAAAGTGTGCTCATTTAGACTTTTAGGCGTGAGTCACTTCTAGTGATACAATGTGTACTTATTGGAACTTTAAAGATTGAGTAAGTTCTAGTGATACAAAGTGAATTCAATCTGACATTTAGGCAATTTGGTAGCTTTTGGTGATACAAAGTGTGCTTATTTGGACTTTTCGTCGTGGGTCACTTCTAGTGTACTTATTGGTAGTTTTAAGATTGAGTCACTTCTAGTGATACAAAGTGAATTCAATCTGACGTTTAGTCAATTCAGTAACTTTTTATGATAAAAGGTGTGCTCATTTTGGAGTATATATCGTTTTCACTCATTGGTCATTTGGACTTTTAGGCGTGAGTGACTTCTAGTGATACAAAGTGTACTCATTGGGACTTTAAAGACTGAGTCACTTCTAGTGATACAAAGTGAACCCAATCTAACGTTGATACAAGTGAGTCACTTCTAGGGATACAAAGTGAACTTATTGGGACTTAATCTTAAATAAATAAAGTTTTCGTAAACTTATGACACGTTTTAATACAAAAACAAATTGAATATTTAACCCTAATTGTTAATCCCATAACGTGAGATTGGGCATTAAAAAAAAAAAAATACGTGTTCCTTTTTTTTCTCCTGTATATCATCAAAGTGCTTCAAAGAAGGCATTTTGGGAAGCACACAGAATGCCTTCACTAATTGCGTTATTGTATGCAAGGCAGTGAAGCGCTAATCAGGAAGCATGCAAGTGTAGTCACGGCTTACCAAATCCAGGTTATTTTTTACTGGGATTAGATCAACTCACCTTATGTAGAGGGAAAGAGTTTTTGTGTTCACCCCTCCAAATGTACTTTGGTTGGTTATATGGTGAGTCCCAAAATATTTCGTGTCTAGAAAAGAAATCCTGTGAGCTGGACCGTTTTTAAAAAGGTTATTTTTTTAGTTTTTCACAGAATTTTTCTCATTGAACTAAAGGCAGCGACTACAAACCATATTAGCATGATACGAAAGATAATCTTAAGGCGTTTCTAATGGTATATAAAACATGTCAACGCATGTCCAGACATATAATTTTTACAGGGATATTCTGTAAAATTTTTTTTAAGTTTTTTTGTACGGAGATTATTGTGATTTAAATACCAAATTGGAATATTTTAATCTTTCTCCGATTTAAGTAAATACGTGTTTCATTCAGCTTCTTTAGAAATTCGCACTAGTTGGCGTTTAAGCAAAAATTCAATAGCGGAAAACTTTGTTCTAATCAGTTTAATAACGGTATTAAAAGTTTTCTCTAGTCAAGTGCATCATCAGAGTGGAAATAATTTGAAATTTTGCAAATTATATACATTTGCCACGGTTATCCAAAAAAATTTTTGCCAAAATTTTTTAAGTAATCAAATCCGCAAGGCGACTGATTGATGTTAGGCTGAAAAAGAAAACACTTCAATACTGGCTTTTTTTGTTGGCATTCATTTTTTTGCGAGTTCGAAATTTTATAAAGTTTTTGTAAAAACAAAAAACTGCAAAAATGCGTAATGGATTTGTTTCTCCAAAGCTACATTTTCATCCTTACAATAACAAAAAATCGAATACAATTGAATTAGTTCAATGTTTTTCAAAAAATTTGGTCCAGAGCACCGCGCTGAGAGAATTCTCTGCATGATATCAATGCATTTTTGCAATAGATCTATAAAATGTCACTGGAACTCGTCAAAATATACTCTCTCTGTGCTTGAACAGTGCACAGAATTTGCAAAATTTCAAATTATTTCAAGACATAGATGATGTACTTGCCAAAGAAAAATTTTGATACCGATGGTAATTGAAAAAATTGTTTTTCAACCTTCATGCATTTTTGGTAAATCGACTAAAAATTTAAATAATGATGATTTTTTAAGAGCTTTCGGATTTGATTTAACAAAAAAAAAAACACATACAATTTAGAGAAATGTATGCAATCTTAATTTGAGTCGATAGAACGATCTATATAAATTAATGTTTAAATATGATTTCATGTAAATGTTGATCGCTGCTACGCCTCAAATGGTTCCAATTTTAGCATACTCTCTTCAACATAACGGCCGGTATCTCACGAAAAAATTCTTCAATAATGGCTTCCAGTGCATCAACCGTTGCGTTAAATCGCAAGATCTAGGCGGACAATTGACCGGCCCAAACGTGAAATAAACTATTCACCGAACTCTCCTTTTAATTGGGCCATTGTTTCGCGTGCTGTGTGGCACGTAGCACCGTTTTGTTGAAACCACATGTCATCCAAGTTCAGCTCTTCCATTTTGGGCAAAAAAATATTTTTAATTATCGCACGGTAGCGCTCGACATTCACATTAACGTTCCTGACTTCGTCGTCTTGGAAAAAGTACTGTCCAATAATGGCACCGGTACATAATTCACACAAAACAGTTCATTTTTCCGAATGCATTGGCAGTTCTTGCAATGCTTCTGGGTGTTCTTCACACCAAATACGGCAATTTTGCTTGTGCACGTATCCATAAAACCAGAAATGAGCTTCGTAGCTGAACACAATTTTCAGATAAAAAAGTGGATCTGCATACAAATTTGCCAGCGCCCATTCACCAACATTTAGCCGTTGTCTTTGGTCGTGTGGCTTCAATTCTTGCACCAGCTGTATTTTAAGAGGTTTTACACCCAAATCCTTTCGCAAAATTTTCCACGTAGTGGAGTAACAGAGGAACAATTGCTGCGAACGGCGCCGAATCATTAATTCACGGTCATCAACAACACTGGATACAGCTGCAATATTTTCCTCTGTCCGCACTCTACGTATGCGTGTTGGTGGTTTAATGTCCAATAATGTAATTTTGGTGCGAAATTTAGTCACAAGATTCCGAATAGACGCCTCAGAAGGTCGCCCAAACTGACCATAAATTGGAAGAAGTGCACGATACACTTTCTTAACCGAGCATGAATTTTGATTATAAAATTCAATAATCTGCAAACGTTGTTCGTTTGTAAATCGATTCATGGTTAAATTATAGAACAAGTAACATGTTACACGAAAACAGCTGAACTGCCAACAACAGTGTTGCCAAAAAGAAAGTTGCTAAAAAAATCACCCCATTTTACATATAAATAACAAAAATTTCCGAACAGAAATCGTTGAAAATCCATTTTTTATAGAAGGGATATTAAGGCACGCTATTAAAGTTAACAGATATACTTTTGCTGTTCTTATTTATTTATCAATATTTAGAGAAAAAAAAAAAATCTGCTAAATTTAGCAGTTTTTTCTGCATGTTAATTTTTAACAAATTTTTAGTAGCTTTTTTTTGCTATTTTTACATGTCTATTTCTATGAGTGTAATAGTTTTAAGCATAAAATAATATATTGATATATTAAATGTGCTAAAATCACAAAACTTGTTGAACAAATTGTTAAAAGTAATTTGTTGTAGGCAGGTCACTACCCGGTTTTCGTTATTGCCTAATCATCAGGCGACAAAAGGCTTAGAATTTCAAGAGGTATTTGTTTGGTTAAATCACAAACTCAAAGAGAATTTCCCGTTTTCGCCTAGAAGCGTGATTTAACATTTGGAATATCAAATAAAATAAACAAAAAAGACCATTAAACCTAATTAAACACTTCAGATTCGATATAAAACACAATTTTATTATAATGCCCTATATTGGTTTGCGTAAGCGATATAGAATTATATATGAAATCATGGTAGTTAATATATACAATATATTAGTAATATGTGCAACATATACGGCAATATAAGTGGATATTTATTTCGATATTAATATGTATGAGGGCATATAAAAAAATTTGCAAAACCAAGATAAATTTATATATAATTAAAAGCGCCATCACATAAACTCATATTAAGCTATAATATTACATTAAACAACATATGATTGTATATGAACGTTTTTACTAGGTTTTATACTGTTTTGTGTGTTATAACTTATATATAAGTTGACTGTACCCACAGAGCTCCATACCCGTTGGGCGTTTTACTATACTACCCTAATACATTTATATGACATATGAACCATCGACGCCCAAGATCATTACCCCCCACTTACACTATGTAACAAAGTGCTTGCTATATATAAATAAAATAAAAAGAAATATAAACAAATTAAACTTTTTTTTAATTTAAATGACATTTCCTTAGCGTTCAAATATATATTACCTAGAAAAAATACCTTTCTAGTCTCATACTTTTACTGTGAAAAAGTATGAGATTATGGAAAAAAAAAAATGCATTCCAAAAATTAAAAAAAAAAATGTTTTTAATTAAATAATTAACTAAATAAAACTGTTTGAGGTCCAGGCCAGTTGTAGTAAGTATAAAAATTAATTTATTTCTCAATATTTCGCCAATCGTCGAATGTCATCCTCAGGAGAAGTATCTATAAGATTTAACAGAAAACAATACAACAACGTTTAGTAAAATAATTTAGAACAACATTAAGTGTAAATGTCAGCAATGTTGTTCTAAGTTATTGTACTAAATGTTGTTCTATTGTTTTTTTTATTAAATCTTATAGATACCTCTCCTGAGGATGACATTCCACGAAAGTCGAAATACTGAGAAATAAATTAATTTTTATATTAACTTAAGTTGTTCAGGCATTTTTATTTAAATAAAACGGAAGGGCCGAATAAATACAACTTTTAATTAAATAATTAAAAAACGTGCCAATCCGCATTTTAAACTTTTTGTTGTTATATATTTATTTGCTCTATTGCTAATTGAAATAAATATTAAATGATTTAGTATTTGAAGCTCGGTAATATTTTAAAAAATTGTATCTTCAAAAATGAAAAAAAAAAAATAAATTTATAATTAAAATTTGTGTTTGACGCTTAAGTACTAGCGGCAAAAGAGTTTGGTGGAATAAACAATTAAATGCAAATAGTTTACTTTATAATGGTATAAAAAAACTGATTTTCAAACACATAAAAAGTTGCCTTATGGTCAAAAATTACTAATAAAATACGCATAGTGCGCTGGACAGATTTTGCTCATTTTAAATACCAAACTTTTTGGGATAATGTACATCAATATAGGTAAACATAATCAATATATATTGTGTTTTGATGCCGTGATCGCAATTTCAACAGACGGGCTGACAAACGGACATCACTAAGTTGACTTAAAATTTAATAAGTATCAATAATATACGATATATACTTTATGGGGTCTTCGATGCTATGCAAATCGCATGACAAAATTATATATGCCCTCATTACAGGAGGGTATATCTGCTTATATTCTATCTACCTGCTGTATATTTGTTATCAACTTGACCACTCAATTTGACTACAAATACACGTTTAAACTTTTTAAATTTATATATTTTATTTTGTCTTTTATTTAATTAATAGACAATTACTTTCACAAGCCGGTGAAAACGCAAAATTTAAGTTGTTTCAATTCACAATTTTGTTTATGTATGAAAAACAGATACAAAATCATCCATGTTTGATTTTTTTAAGTGTCTTACTAAAGTTGTACGTTTTAGTATAATTTTCCTCGACACAACTACATCTAATTCATTCTGCGTATAACTTTTAATCTGGTTGTCGTTAACACTATTGATGTGCTAATCAGCACAATTTTTTTTAGCAAAATAAATTTGTGAAACATTAGTAAAATATTAGTAAGACATTAGTTCAAAACAGTTAAGTGCTGACTAAGTATAACTAAAATTTTAGTTTTAAACATAATTTTAGCAAAAAAATTTGCTGACAAATAGTATACCTGATTTACAAGATGTTATACTGACTTTTCTGCTAACTTAATTTTTTGAGTGTAGACATTGCAACATGCAAAATAATATATTTTTGGACTATGCGGGCTAAATGGGAAATTTCCCGTATTTGACGGTAATTATTTCTGCAAAAATTTTGAATTTTAATGAAAATAAAAAACCGAATACAACTATATTAGTATCAGTTTAGATATAAATTTATACAGCTATAAAAAATCGGTTAAAATTGTATCGTTCAATTATACAAATGTAATTTAATCTGATATTATCAAATTAAAACTAGACTAATGCAGACTTATATAATTATATGGTCACATTTCTCGGATAAAACTGTATTAGACTCATATTAAATTTCGTTTAATTATGGAAAGCATCATATTAATTTTTTTTAATCGGGTTATTAGAAGCCGAGAGTTTCTGTGTGCACTAGGGTTATAACTATTGACTTTTTTTTTTTGCAATTATACTCTAATTATTCCGAATATTAGACCATAAAAATATAAAGTTACACATATTTATTTTTTCGTGGTTTTCAGAAAGGTTTCCGCATAATCCTCTTTTTGTTAAATTAAACCAAAAATTAATTTTTATCTAGTGCGCCCCGGTAGGCTAGTTGGTAGTGTGCTGGCTTATCAGTGCGGGGGTCGTGGGTTCGATTCCCACCAGAGGCACTGGTCTGTTTTCGCTACAACGCGCCATGCATATTCAACTTAAAGGACACAAATGTTTTCAAATTTGACGTGTTTCGCGGAATTTAATAAAACTGATAAAAGCGTTGTTTTGCGATATATACATACATCAAAATTCGGAAAAACCGGACACAATAAGTAAAAAGTTATTTTAAACATGTTGTGCAGTATTATTGTTCAAATACTTAGTACAACTTTAATGTTAAAAACATAAAAAAAAGCATTTTAAGGAAATGCACTTTATGCGGGAGGGCTTTGGTTCAAAATGACATGAAAAGCGATTAATACTATTAATGCATTATTGCCCATTACGTACTGTTAGGTAAACATTTAACCCTAGTGTGCACATATTTTTATAAGTTTATTCGGGTTACAAGAAAAAAAAATATACATAATCAAAGTAAAAAAATCGACAAAGCCCCCCGAAACAAATTCCTAGCTACGTGCCTGTATCGTCATCTTTCTATAGCTATACCCATAACGCATCTCTTTTATATATATATAAATTGATGTTTCGCCCGCTAAAAAAATTTCGTCAGTGTGTGTATATAAAACATTACTGAAAATTGCGCCCAGCAAAAAATAGTGCTTGCTTTGAAGCAGTTCCGTAATTCATTATTTAATTGTCGAGCTCTTCCAAAGCAAATGCAGATGGCATGATTTTTGTTCGCGATGTTCCACTTTGTATATCTCTTTTAAGCAGGTGAAAAGAGTTTCTTTCATGTGCTCTAAGGAGCGCATTTTTTTGTGTGTTGACAAAATTAATGCTTCATTGTATACAGTCTTTACGGCTTCAGTGTATATATTATTCACTGCTTTAATAATTTTGCAAAACTTTTATTTTTATTTGTTCAAAAACTGTTTGATTTTCTTTCATAACTTTGAATTCCGTAAGAACTCCACATATTAATTTGGCGACGACATAGAGGAATAACTTATAATTGACATAAATTTTTTTTGGAAAACTTTAAAAAACGCAATTGTTTTGAAAAACCAGCGAATTTTGAAAAAAAAAAAATGTTACCTTAAAAAATATTTTTTTGTTGACTTTGTCAATCACGTTAACCGTTAAAAATATGTATATGGACAATTAAGTACGACTACTTTTGTTAAATTTTCGATTTTTTCTATATTTTAACACTTTGACCACAGGCAAGTATGCTTGCCCAAGAGTTAAAATATAGAGTAAATATGTCCAAAGGCAATTTGTAAGGGAGGGTGGGTGCAATAAGCATTTGGAGGGCGGTAATTCTCTATCTATTCTCACTTACCCGTCAATAGTCCTCAAAATTAAAAAAAAAATATTCTGTATTTAAGGGTAAAATTAGAAATTTTTGACATGCGAAATGAGGAGCAAGGAGTTTTTGTTTTTTTTTTTTAAAGAGAAGCAACACTCAGGAAATTCTTCCTATTAATAAATGTGTTGCTTTCTTTAGAAAGGGGATAGTGGAGAGATGAAATGTGGTGAAAGATGAAGGGCTTCAAACATAGCAACACTGTAATTGCGCGAGATGATAAGTCTTAGAACAGTTGTTGCTCGCCACCTGATGTAGAGTTGGCAAATTTATTGAAGCTTTTTGTTTCATAGCCCTGATTCATTATTTTACTTCGGTGCATATAAGTGATAGAAAACTCATACATATTACCATCCCGGGACCACCTGTGTAACAGTCCAACGCGCTAACCATTACACCACAACGCAGACAAACCACTGTTCTTTAGTTGTAGATCACGAAATTGAAAAAATCATGAATCTTTTCTGAAGTATGTTTCTGAATGCGTTAGTAATCTTACAAATTTTAGTTTTTTTTTTATTTGGTTTGGTAACAAAAAAGATACTGGTCAAAAACAAAAAAAGGCAAGACAAAAAATTGACGTTTTAATTTTTAACATCAAATATCTTTTAAGTTATAAGAGATATCTCACCATCATACGCATTTTTTTGTTTATCTTGTATAGAAGCTTTTCTCAGTGAAATTTGTTTTCAAATCGCTTCAGTTTTGGCAAAGTAACAAGCACTTAAAGATTTTCTATTGGCAAGGTGGTCAATTTTGGTGTCATATTAATCACCCTGTGTAAACACAGGGTGTCGCAAGTGACAATGTTTTGAAGGCTTAGTTCCTCTCCTATAACTTTTTCAATTATTATGTGGATTGGACCAGTAGTATAGAAGTTCTATACTTATTACCATTTTTTTTTTAATATAATATTTCCACAACCGTTAGACCTAACAACTCAAAACTTGTATGATGACATATTTTTTGACATTTACACGCAGGGAACTTCTGTATTAAAAATATGTAGTTGTTTGGGTTGTAATGTAGTTTTTTTATTATTAATGTAAATGTCAGTCATTTGTTGAACAAATTTAATTTTTTACAAACCTTGTAGTTCATATAAAAACCAAACCACATAAAATGCCTGTTTTATGATTTTACATTAATTTTTTACAATAGTTTTTGTTATTTAAAAAATACTATTTGAATGGAAAATCAATGATGACGCCTGTCCATAAAAAGGCAGAAACTAATCTAGTCTGATTTAAAAATTAATAATGTTTATAATTTTTAGAGACAAACGTTTATTCTTCTTCTTAACCTCAACATTTCTAAATATATAAAAAAAAAAAATATTTGTTTATTTTTTACTAACATATGTGGTTGATTTTTACTACAATTGTTAGTCATTTTTTGAACAGTAAAAACAAACGACAAATTTTAATTGAATTCAACGAAATGGTAGTCGTCCTTTCTTCAAGTGAAATTTCATTTGTTTTTGACTACAATTGCTTTCGTCTTCTTTATGTACATAATAACTTTAGTGTAACTTTAGTACCAAGTTTGAGTAAAATTAAAGGGGGAAGAGGTCGAAAATTTAATATTTTTTGATGGTTTCATATGGAATGAATCTGGGGCTGCATAAACATATGACGAGATTTCTCTGTTAAAAAAATAAGAATTTTGTTGGTGTAGGAAATGGTGTAAATATTTGTATATTTTTTTTTTTACCAAACCAAATAGTAACATAAAAGTAATTGACACTAGTTCATATAAGAAAAAAAAGAAATATATTTATATGTATGTTGGGAACAAAAAAATGCTGCCAACATAAGCAGCAGCCACATTTATCCTTTTCAACATTTCTTTTTTTGTTGCAGTTTGTATTTTTTTATTTTTTTTGCTTTCTTACCAATAAAAATGTATGTTAGAAGTACAATTTTCGCTTTTTCTTTTGGGTTGTAAGGAAAAAAATAATAATATTTGTGTGCTGTTTTTTGTGTGCGATTTTTCATAAGAACAGTATTTTTTTTTGTGTGTTGGTAAACACATACACACTTATAAAAACAGGCAAATATGTAGACAACATTATGTTATACAACTTTTAAACACGCTACTTAAAAGGATAACAAAATTTGTATATTGATTTGAAGCTAATTTAACTAACAAGGAAGCTGCACAGTGGAGAATCCGCCTATAAATTAAAAAAAAACTTGGATGTGTTGTTGAGGACAAACAAATATTAGATATGTATATAGTTTTTTAAGTGCGCAATCGCAAATTGAAATTTTTTGTATAAAAACATGTTTAATATTTAAGAAATTCAAATTTTTTGTACGCAGCTTTAAAGTGCTCGAGAAAACAAACATTTGCCTATATTGTGGGCCCAAGGTTACCACTTATTTGCAATAGTTATAATATGGGATATAAAACCTCTTCGGAAAAAGTCGTGTTAAAGTCGAACGGTTATGAAAATTAAAAAAAAAATAGCAGACAGCCCATCACAGTTATATTTGATATTGGCTAGCGTATTGCGCGAACTGAGTTTCTTTGTAAACAAAATTTGAAACGCAAAAATTTTATGAATTTTTTAAAAATGTTGCGAAATTTATTTTTTTCCATTTTTTTTTTATAAAAAACTTGACTTAAGATCATAGTTCTGCAAAAAGGTGTAGCAAACAATATATATTAATGAGGTTAATACTAAAATCGAAAGGCATTAACAAATTATAAGGACTTTAAATTTTATGGAAATTTTCATCACCTCAAATAGCATTCTCATAAGGGTGTCCCGAATATGATACTTTTTCGAATTGATTTAAGAAATACCACTTAATTGATGTGTATTAAATAGCTGAATATGGGAGAAATGGAAAAAAATAAACTTTTAAATGGATCTTCAGTTCCATAGCAGCGATTGTAGTTTCCGGTTTTAGTGCATTTTGACCAAAAACAAATTTCGATTTTTCTTTCGAAACTGTGCTCAAACGATTCTGAATTTTTGGTTTATTACTGAAAAATATTTTTAAATTTTCTTTAGAAAAATTTTGGCTCACCAGACGCTTTTTTAATTTAGACCAAGTACAATTTCTACACTTTTTTTAAATTTGTTCATAAAACAATTGAGGGGCTTATTTCGTGCTGAAAATATTCGCCTTGTTCATCGCTGAACAGGCCCAGGTAGTCTGGGCAAAAGTCTAAATGTGAATGCAGGAAACGCATTTTCACGGACTTGTTGTAACTCATTTTGCCATACGCACTTAAAAACTTATAAGCAACAGCTACATTATAGTTATCGCGTCTGTGACTACCAAAAAAATTATCACATAGTGCAACAAAACTCTTCCATTCACGTTTTTCAACGGAACTTAGCTTGTTCACAAATTTCTCATCAGACAAAAACAGCAAAAAAAAATATTAGATCGGGAAAGAAACGCGTAAATACCTCCTTTTATTTTGGTTTCACTTAATTTTGGGAACACCGCCTTAAGATGGCAACAATTTTCGTCGTTTACTTCAAATTTTTTTTTAACAAATTGTTTCATATATCTTAAGTTAAGATGGAGTGGTGGCAGAATAACATCCTCAGATTGATGCTTCAAATGCTTCTCCTGTCTATTTCATACGACTCACGAGATGGCCATACTTTGCGATGGTATCGAATTGGTGGACGACTATCCCATTCACAAACAAGACTAGGGAAATTCTGAATTTTAGTAGGAAGGAACTGAGTCTTTTGATGGAAATCCTCTCGGTACACTCGACACTTAGGACCCATCTCCACCGTATTGGTAGGGCGGACTCGGAAGTGTGCAGGGCCTGTGGGGAGGACGAGGAGACCTTGGAACACTATCTCTGTGAATGCCAGTGACCCAATATCCACATTGGGGGATCTTAGGTGCATAGGATGGAAGGATTTGAGGAGTTTCGTCAGTGCGACGGAGTTCCTGCCGTAGAAAGGTGACATAGAACCGATTGCTTAGAGCTCAGCACAAGCCGACATTCTGGCTTAAGTGTAAGTCCGCAGGGACTTGAGTCGGATTAGGGAAGTATTTCCCTTCTCCGAATCATCTTTTCGACCTAACCTAACCTAACCTAACCTAACTAACCTAACCTAACCTAACAACCTAACCGACCTAACGAACTAACCGAACCGAACCGAACACTAACCTAACTCTAAACTAACCTAACCTAACCTAACCTAACCGAAACCTAACCTAACCTAACCTAACTAACCTAACCTAACCTAACTACCTAACCTAAACCTAACCTAACCTAACCGAACCTAACCTAACCTAACCTAACCTAACCTAACCTAACCTAACCTAACCTAACCTAACCTAACCTACCTAACCTAACCTACCTAACCTAACCTAACCTACCTAACCTAACCTACTAACCTACTAACCTAACCTAACCTAACCGACTAACCTAACCTAACCTAACCTAACCTAACCTAACCTAACCTAACTACCTAACCTAACCTAACCTAACCTAACCCTAACCTAACAACCTAACCTAACCTAACCTAACCTAACCTAACCTAACCTAACCTAACCTAACCTAACCTAACCTAACCTAACCTAACCTAACCTAACCTAACCTAACCTAACCTAACCTAACCTAACCTAACCTAACCTAACCTAACCTAACCTAACCTAACCTAACCTAACCTAACCTACCTAACCTAACCTAACCTAACCGAATTCGGTTGAGCGAAACTGAATTCGGTGGGACAACCGCATTAACGAGGTTGCAGCAAGGTTGAGGGTGATATATCCCCGCTTTCTAACTTCGAGAAATTTATTTTAGTTGACAACAGAAAAGTGAAAAAAATGAATATAGCTAAATCGGTACAGTCTTAAAACAAGAAATTTAAATTTGCAAAAGTGGGCTTAAACTTCCGAAATCAGGTTTGAAAAATATTTTTATTGAAATATTTTCTCATTGAAATATAAATTGTTCGATAACTACCAAACTAACTAAAAAAATAAATCGCTAAAATATTCTATAAAAATATACCTATTTATAGAAAGAGCAAATTGTGCTACAACAAATCAATGGCAGAATTCGTCAATTGTTCTAAACAAGATAAATTTCTCATTTATTTTTCAATACGGCGCACACGAAAAAACATGAAACAACATATTTCTGATTGCGCTGAAACAGAGGATATTTAATGTAACAAAAATCCGTGAAACTTCTAAGAAGTTTTGATTTATAGAAGTTTAAATCTTTCGGTGAAACAGAAATTAACGCCAGAAAATTTAACAAAAAAAAAAAACATTAATTTCTGCAATAAAATTGCAATTAAAAAGACAGGATACAACTGAAAAAAGCAAAATGTTGGAAAACACTTAAAAAACAAAAAACTCAATACTGGTTAAAGCCAGAAAAACCCAAAAAAATTTACACGAGCGCTTGAAAATTAAAAATGCAAAAAATTCGACCTATTACTTTTCTCTGGTTTTAAAATAACTAATTTTCCGAATTTTATTTATTTCTTTAATTTGGTGTAATTGTTTGACAATTTTTTTTTTCAGATTTTATTCGATATAAATTTTTTTTGTTTAACGGTCAATTTGATGACCTAAAAATGAAAGATTCCGACTTTTATACCCATACTTTTACTGAAGTAAAAGAAGTTTTAATTTGGAAAATTCTTAATTTTATATTTAAGAGCACCAAAAGTAAATAATTTGTAATAATTTGATCCACGAATATGTTTTTTTTTGGAAGCGTGAAACTCTTGAGTAGTGAGTTATACGGTTTTGCGAAAATGTGATAGAACAAATAAAATTGTTTATGTTTCATATTCTAAAAATCAATCTCAGAGTTCCCGTACCCCTTCAAAAAATCAGAAAATTTTCTTTAAAATTTATAAAAATTTTCAAAAATTCTCCCCTCTTAAAATCGATGACTGGATCCGCCACTGAGCTAGGTTTATACTAGTATTTCGATCTGGCTAAAGATCTTATCAGAACCAGAAGACTTAGAAAAGCTAGATTCTCTAGAAAAGGCAGAGCTTTAACAAAAAACCTATTAATCATCAATTTTGCTCCGCTCTTGTCTTCTTAGTAATCTAGCACTTGGTTAGGGTCTTTCCTAGTATATATTTTTAGAAAGACTGGGTAATTTTCTTTGATTATTAAAACCCATTTAAAACCATCAATAGATTTATTTTATTTTAAATTTTTAAAATCATGCAGTTTTTTATTATTTTTATTTTATTGGAAATTATTTCTATTTTAAATTGAATTTTAAATGTTTGTAACATCGACAGTTTCAGAACTGCACTAATAAAACTATCTTCGTCCAATCTTTACGTTCAATGTTTTGGCTCATTTTTTTTAGGTTCCTCTATTTGATGATAAATTCTTCTTTTATATTCTGCTTTTAAAATCAAAAAAAAAAAATAGTAATTAAAGTTATACTTAACTCAAAATATTTTTTTTCATCTTTACTTTTTTTTTGTCCTTTTTTAAAAAATAAAATTATTTTGTCAAACTTGTTAACCCAGTTTTTTTTTTTTTGTTTTAGCCAAATTTGGCATTGATCGTTTTTTGGTCGAAAATAATATATAAATTTTTTTTCATTTTATTTCGTTAAAATTTCCATAATTTAAAAATACACATATTTTTTCTTAATCTAATACTTATTCGCTAATACAATGTGAAGTGAAACATTAAAATATTCCAAACTGCAATTACAAGATATAGAGTTATTCAATTCCAGTATTTGCATTTTGGAAGTTTTTTTTTATTATTAATTAATAATCATATAATTACAAATTTTGTCTTATTACCCTAAACGAGCACTAGCTACTATGGTCTTCTGCGCGATGTAGCGAAAACAGACCAGTTCCTCTATTGGGAATCGAACCCACGACCCCCGCACTGATAAGCCAGCACGATACCAACAAGCCAACCGGGGCGCACATTTTTTGGAAGTTAAATTACATTTTTTCTTTCACATTATAATAGCGAATAACTGTTAGATTTGGATAAAAATATAGTTGTTGTCAATTTAATAAACAAACTATGAGATTTTTAACAAAATAAAATACATCCAAAAATAAATTCGGTGTTTTAAAAACCGGCCTTATATTTAAAATTTGTTATTTTTTGTAGTTGTTTCAGTTGTACACTCAAAAAAAAAAATTTTGTAAAGTCATCAACATTTTAGCTGGGAGTATCTTTATGGACAAATTGCTAATATCAGCAAAAAAATTTAGTAAATTTAGCAAAAACTTTGCTGAATTTAGCAAATTTTTGGCTGATATTAGCAATTTTTCTGTAAGGATATTCCCAGCAAAAATGTTACTGTCTTTACAGACTTTTTTTTTTAATGTGATACAGTATCTTCATTTTTAAGTGAAAAGGCAGTAATTTGTAGAAGAAATTTCATTTTTGACTACATTTGTAGTTCATTTAAAAGCAAACCACATCAAATTACGGTATTATGATTTTATATTCATTTTATGCAGTTTTTTTTTTTTTGTGGTTCATTTTTACTACAGTGTTGCTAATTTTTTGAACAGTAAAAAACAAATGGCAATGTTAGTTGAATTTACTGAAATTTAGGTGGTCCATTTTTCAAGTGAAATTTAATTTGTTTTTAACCACATTTACTGTGGGGTTTACCTACTAGGGTATTCAATTTACTCGGGTTTGCTTTTGTTCGAGTAATCGAGTAACTCGATTTTGAGGTTTTTAATTTACTCGAGTAGGCGAGTAAGATTTTAGAATTGCTCGAATAACTCCAGTAACTCGAACAATTTTAATACTTTAATTCTATTTTCCAAAAACTCACATTTTTGTAAGTTTTTATATTTTATTAGTACTAATATAACATATATATAAAAATTAACAAATTAATTAAAAATTTTAGTAAAAAGTATATCTAAAAGAGAAAAACATTTGCTAAGATCATTAATTATTGCGACAGTTTTGTCTCAGTACACTCAAAGCAAAAGCGTTATTATATCAATGAAATTCTTTATAAATATGTTGAAATCTTCATTGATTTTCTTTCAATATAACTGGTTCATAAATATGTATTAAACTGTTTTATAAAAATATTTGTAAGGTGATCCGTTTTGTAATTTCACTCAGACTTGACACAGTTTTGTTATATTAGTGTGTTAGTACTAAACGAAAAAATAGTAAATTTTGTTCTATCATTTTGGAATTTTGAGATATGTAATTTTTCTAATAAAATTATAAAGAACACGCAGAGAAAAAATATGGTTGCAATATGATTGCGGCCACAAAACTATAAATGTTTGTTTCAATTAAACTATTATTGTATCAATCATATTTCACCAATAATATGGTTGCTTTTATCATGTTCTAATGGTGATCTGTTTTGTGTAAGAAGGAATAAGTTTGAAGTCTCAACCCGGTCTACCGTGGAAGTCTAGGCAAAAGTTTAATTGCTGCGCACAAACATCGTAGTGGTGGTAATTCTAATGGTGATTTGTTTGTGGAAGAAGGAATAAATTGTATTCTTAACTCGGTCTGCCCTGGAAGTCGAGTCAAAAGTTCAATTATCGCTCACCCGTTAAATAAAGTTATTGTTTATTATAAAAAAGTGCTTTATTATTTAATTGTTTTTAATTACTCAAAAATTATTGGTAAAGAAAAAAATGTAAAAAATTTTTTTAACGAAATGTACGTGCTATATACATATATAGTACGAAATAATCATAAGATGTTTGCAAAAATCATAACATGGTAATAAATGATGACGAAATTCTTGTCCATGATCATACTATGATAACTAGGACTATACTATGGTTATAATGCAATTGTTATGATTGCTGCAAACATGTTTTGATCATTATTAATGTATTGTGAAATTGTACTCTTATGAATATTTTTATGCTGGCTTCATGCTGTAATCACATATATAGCTTGTATTGCTGACACACTATTTCACAAAGCTTATTCTTCTGCGCAATGACAATTGGATTACTGAAGTTTATTTAAATATGTGAATTATTAAATAAATATACTATTAAAAAACACGCATATGTTTTTAATCCAGCTTCAATAGAATGCTGGGAGAATACCGTAGGGCTCATATTATGATAATTCATACAAATTTCCAGAACTATAATATGATAATATTGGGATATATTTGGAACCATAATATGGCAATCTAATTCTCATATTATGATACAAAAGCAGATAAGAGTATGGTTGTAACAACCATAGTAACATGGTTGTCGCAATCATAAATCCAAAAATGTATGATGCTCTTCGAATATGGTTCCCTCAACCATGTTTTTTCTTTGCGTGAAGTTTTTAAACAACTTTCATGAATATTTAAGAAGATTTTCATCATATTAATGAAAACTTCATTACGTCTATATGCAAATTTTAATATGTGGATATTTTGCGTAGGACCGCTATGAATTTCCATATAGGGCTTCTAAAATTGGCTTGTTACAACGACATAAAAGGGACCAACAAAAAGTTTTTAGTAAATGACATTTAAAAATTCCTTTTTGAAAATACAGTATTTATATGTAGTTTCTTTAGATCAAATGGCAACTAAATTAAAAAAAAAAATAATGTTTGATTCCACTTTTAACCCTCAAATCCGCACCAATAATCTTAAACACCCCAGTCTTAGAACTTGTTTCTTTAAAAAATATCCAAGTTTCTTCGATATCGGAGTTTTTCGCATTAAGTTCTTCGTTTTTCGTAATATAATTTCTTTAACAGTGCTTACTTAATATAAAAATACACTTTACATTTAAATATTCACTATAACAGTCACATTATTTTATACAAAATATTAAAAAAATATAAAATAGTTCATATTTTCATTTATAGTAATTAAATGTGCTAAAGTCCCAAAACTTATTTAACAAATTGTGAATCAATCTGATGTAGGCGTGTCCCTATCCGGATTTCATTCCTGCCTAAGGAAATCTTCAGGGGACTTTGTTATTAGAATTTCTAGAGATATTTGTTATGTTAAATCACAAACTCAATGAGAATTTCTTGTCCTCGTCTAGGAGCGAGATTCAAAATTTAAAATATCAAAGAAAAATCAAAAACAACAACAAAATATTGTCACAATTGGCTTTGTCATCTTCCAAATACTACTCTGTTTTTTTGACAGACCTAGCAATGTAGTGACGTTTATTCAAGTAAATCAACAATAGAAAATCATATGGTTTCTATTAGTGTCAGTTACATTTAAATTTGCACAAGCACCTGCATATTTGTTATTTAAATTTATTTTCATCGGGATAAACATTAATTTCATTTATAGTAATTAAATGTGCTAAAGTCCCAAAACTTATTTAACAAATTGTGAATCAATCTGATGTAGGCGTGTCCCTATCCGGATTTCATTCCTGCCTAAGGAAATCTTCAGGGGACTTTGTTATTAGAATTTCTAGAGATATTTGTTATGTTAAATCACAAACTCAATGAGAATTTCTTGTCCTCGTCTAGGAGCGAGATTCAAAATTTAAAATATCAAAGAAAAATCAAAAACAACAACAAAATATTGTCACAATTGGCTTTGTCATCTTCCAAATACTACTCTGTTTTTTTGACAGACCTAGCAATGTAGTGACGTTTATTCAAGTAAATCAACAATAGAAAATCATATGGTTTCTATTAGTGTCAGTTACATTTAAATTTGCACAAGCACCTGCATATTTGTTATTTAAATTTATTTTCATCGGGATAAACATTAATTTCATTTATAGTAATTAAATGTGCTAAAGTCCCAAAACTTATTTAACAAATTGTGAATCAATCTGATGTAGGCGTGTCCCTATCCGGATTTCATTCCTGCCTAAGGAAATCTTCAGGGGACTTTGTTATTAGAATTTCTAGAGATATTTGTTATGTTAAATCACAAACTCAATGAGAATTTCTTGTCCTCGTCTAGGAGCGAGATTCAAAATTTAAAATATCAAAGAAAAATCAAAAACAACAACAAAATATTGTCACAATTGGCTTTGTCATCTTCCAAATACTACTCTGTTTTTTTGACAGACCTAGCAATGTAGTGACGTTTATTCAAGTAAATCAACAATAGAAAATCATATGGTTTCTATTAGTGTCAGTTACATTTAAATTTGCACAAGCACCTGCATATTTGTTATTTAAATTTATTTTCATCGGGATAAACATTAATTTCATTTATAGTAATTAAATGTGCTAAAGTCCCAAAACTTATTTAACAAATTGTGAATCAATCTGATGTAGGCGTGTCCCTATCCGGATTTCATTCCTGCCTAAGGAAATCTTCAGGGGACTTTGTTATTAGAATTTCTAGAGATATTTGTTATGTTAAATCACCATTCATATTTTTAAATTACTCGAGTTACTCGATTAATCGACCAAAATTGTTCGAGTTATTCTTTACTAGAAATTGGCCGCTTCGAATTACTCGAACAATCGAGTGACGGTTAACCGATTGAATACCCTATTACCTACATAGTACTATGTAATAACGACAAATAAAACAAACACTGAAGTGTATTCTAAAGAAATATTTAAATAATAGAAGAATATTTAAGTAAAAATTAATTATATAAGCTCTGATTTTTCTAAAGTTTTCAATTTCTATTTAGTGTTAAAAACTAATTTTTTTTTTAAACATTATAAATTATTTTATAAACCCAAAAAAAAGAAAATCTTTCCCTTTTTTCATTTTTTCTTTAAACTCTTAAATATTTTTGTAGTTTCATTTTTGATTAGTTTATAATGCAATCATTTGCATAAATGTATCTAAATATGTTTCTAATACGACGACTTCACTTCACTTGTCTATTTCATACTGACAAAATATAAGAAAATACACAAATACTGAAATGCAAGCATCGTATTACAACGACCCTCTGCTGGTTTTGCTGATCAATATATTATTTTTAGACTTTAGTAAATTCAGCAAAAAAAAATTAGTTAAAATTTTAGTATTTCATCAAGTTAAAATATCAAAATTTTTAACTGAAATAGCAATTTGAACTGAAAATTAGTTAAAAACTTGCAAAGTTGGATAACCAAATACTTTACTAATTTTTCGACTTACTTTTTTCTATGAGTGCAGCATTTTTACAAAATAAATCTTTATTTTCATACACAAACTACACAAACTCATGCAGAACTCAAAACGATCAAATGATATTAAAATTCTTTTTAAATTATTGATGTAGGCTACAAAACAAGTTCCCAATACTGTCACTTTTTTTGTTTGTTTTGGAAATGGTGTGCTCCTATCAGACTAAAGATGTCAAAAAAAAAAACTTTTTTACCAAGTTTTAGTTCAGATTCCATATGTAAGGGAAAAAATAAGCCGATCGCTTAAATATTTAGCACACATAATCTGACTACTTTCTCAAAGAATAGAGTTTGAAATAACCAACATCGAACCACTTTGTTTTCTAAATAAAAATATCCAATATATTTTCTGAAGTTTTTTTTTTTTTATTTTATTAAAGTAACTACCAAAATGCAAAAAAAAATGAGAAGTCGATTGGTAAGCAAAACATCGCACTTTTCTCGAATTCGTCCTATTAGTTTTTGTACGAGACTTTTATCTACTTTTCTGGCTGCCAAATTCCATTTAGATTTGAACTCTTCTACAGTTGCGATTGTCATTCCAGTTTTCTTTAAAGTTACTTTTATAATTGATCAATATTCTTCTATTGGATGTAGTTCTTGACTTTTCTTACCGTGGAATGTATTTTTTTTTAACATTTTTGGCTATGAACGTATTTAAACACTTTTATTTTTATTATATTCGTGCAGAATAAGTTCGATTAAGCTCTGAAGGCATTTTTGACAAAACTGTAATAAATTTCAAAAATCTTTTTTATTGAAATAAAATAAGAAGATAATAACTTTTATTTTTATTAGTCAAGTAGTTTTGTAGAAAACAACGATTAAAATTGGATCGATTTTGGTTATTTTAACCTTAAATTGATAAGTAAGCGAAATTGCGTGTCGGTTTTTTTTTCAATCGCACTCCTTAATAATGTTAAAAGCGTTTGAAAGATCTATAAGAAATGCATACACACAGAGAATAAATCGGTTGGAAGTCCAATGTAACCAACAAAATTTAATTATTATTCAATCATTTTAATTGTAAGTTCTTAAAATTTATTATCAGAATAATTATCTATATCGTAAACAGAAAATATTTAAAATTAAACAAAACACAGTCACATCATTCAAACTATTAGTTTTCCTTATCAATATTGAAAAAATATTATCTTCTACATTACCTTTAATACCAAGAACCAACCACTTTTCGGATATTTTATTCCTTGAACAAAATAGTTACAGTTAAATTCGTATATTGGTTTCGCCTGCAAACAAACAATCACTCTATCTAAAATATGAGTTTTCGTTACCAATAATATAGAGTTTTTTAATAGTTTTGGTAACTCTAATAAAATATTAAGATTAGCAAACCAATTTCTGTTGTACATACAAATCTTTTTTTAGACAAGTATTTAAATTTGAAACAAGAAAATATTCAAGGTTGAAATTTAAAAAACATATTTAAATTGGGTTTAGACTAGAGGTAAACTAATTACCTGACAAACGGGACATCGGCGGTTCGAGCTCAGTTCGAGGCATATAATTTTTTTATTAATAAAATAAATTTTTGTCAAGAAACATAAAATATTCAATTGTTACAATAAAAATTCGAAATTTGTAAATAAATGTCGGTTGTTACAATATCATTAAAATTTAATAATAGTGATAGCACGTGGAACCACAAAAATTCGATTTTCAGCAAATTCGGTTGCAACTACAAAACTGTTTTCTACATTTAAATAAAAAAGTTAGTAAAGTCAGCAAAAAATTTTGCCGAGTCAGCAAAATTTTAGTCAGGAGGGTGCTTGCAAAAAATTGCTAATGTCAGCAAAATCTTTTGCTGAAAATCAGCCAGCTGATTTTTAGCAACAAAATTAGTAGATTTAGCAAAAGTTTTGCTAACACTTAATAGATTAGAAATTAAAAAACCCTTGCTAAAAACTAATAAATTTTTTGCTGAATATTAGTAGACTGAAAAAATTAAAAAAATTTGTAGAAAAATTATACTTTAGTTAATTGATTTGCTGAAAATCATAAAACATATTTTTGTGATTATTTTTAAAATAATTTACAATATGTTACAAAATATAAAATGACGATATGAATTAATGTGATATCTAAAAACAATAGAAATAATTATATATAACATAAACGAAATTATCTTTGAACTACTTACATCAATTATTGTCTAAATGATGCTATCTTTTAAAGGAACGCAAATGCGGCAGAGAATTATAGAAACGAAACGAAAAAATAACAAAATGTAACATATACAACCCTTTTTTGCAATACGAAAAATTAAACAGAAAAATCTACCTAAGATGTATTGGTTTGTCTGTCGCTTTAGTCTGTCTACCTATTGCACATTTGTTTGCAATTTGACCACACAAGATTGTTCATATATATAAACTTTATTAAATTTAAATATTTTATTTTGTCTTTTATTTAATTAATAGACAATTACTATCACAAGCCGGTGACTACGCAAAATTTAAGTTGTTTTAATCCACAATTTTGGTTTATGTATGAAAAACAGATACAAAAATCTTCCATGGTTGATTTTTTTATATTATGTCTTGCTAGAGTTGAACTTTTTAGTACTAGTTGTACTTTTTAGCCGCGACATCTAAATTATTCTGAGTATATCCTTCAGCCTGGTTGTCGTTCACACTATTGATGTGCTAATCAACACAATTTTTTTTTAGCAAAATAAATTAGTAAAACATTAGTAAAATATTAGTAAAACATTAGTTCAAAACAGTTAAGTGCTGAATAAGTATAACTAAAATATTAGTTTAAAAACATAATTTTAGCAAAAAATTTGCTGAAAAATAGTATACCTGATTTACAAGATGTTTTACTAACTTTTCTACTAACTTATTTTTTTTGAGAGTATATGTAGTTTTAAAAATTTAAATGCATATATTATGCACATAAAACATGATAAAAAGTGCATTAACTTCTAAGCCCTAGTTATTACTATTATGATCATTGTATTTGCGGTGTTATTTCTATGTTTGCCTTCCTTTAGTTGTGATAATCTTTAGCTTTTATTATCCCTGATATAAAAGATCAAACATTTTTATGTAGAAAATTTTAAAATTTATTTTTTCAGATTTAGATTCCTGTTACAAATCGTGTGAAAATTGAATTTTATATGTTTGTAATTTTCTTTATTTTTTCGTTTTTTTTGTTTTTTTTGCTTTACAAAATTTCACTATATGGTTTTTATTACAATTTTTACTCCCTCAACAATAAAAACCAATTGCTATAGAAGACTGTAGTGAAAAAATGTTTGTATTTACTACATATTTATAAGAAAAACCGTATAAGAAAAAAATATATATGTATATTGAGAATGTACTATGATACCAACTAAAGGTACAAGCACCAAATATAAATTTGTAGAAAAAAAAAATTATGTTCAAACATTAACAAAAAAAAAAAATAAAAGACGAGTAAAATATTGTTTTAAACAGTGTGTTTTGCATAAAAAATATTAGAAAAGTATTAAAATTTAGTAGAATTTAAGCAATCTCATTCATTAACGGTTTTTTATTTAATATTATTTTACAAATTTATGAAATCGGAAACAATATTCAGAACAACTATTATTTTGTATAAAGTCGATATTTATGATCAGTATAAAATCCAAGCGTATGAGTAATATTTATTTTTATATAATATAAAGTATACGTACAGGGTGGCCCAAATGAGACCTAGTGATGTTAAACACGTGTAACTCTTGTAATAACTGTTTTTTTTTAAATGATTTATTTTTATATGTTAAATACATTTTATGGAAATTTAACGTAACTATGTGTGAAATATGACATCAGACAAATGACCACCATTTTGCTCGATACAGGCATTGGCTCTTTTTAGCGCATTTTGCATTACATGGCGTAATGTTTCTGGTTGCAGGCGCCGTATTTCGTCTCGAATATTCTGCTTGAGCTGTCCAAGTGTCTGTGGTTTGTTAACATACACTTTGTCTTTTAGATATCCCATCCCTATAAAAAAAATCGGGCGCAGTTAAATCTGGTGAACGAGGAGGCCAAGGGAAATCTGAATTTCTTGAACTTATGAGTTCACCAAAAATTTCACGCAGCATGTCCATAGTTTGCCTAGCAGTTGCACAATTAGAACTTTGTATGGATACATCTTAAGATCCAACTTTAAAATTCTCTGTAATGTTGTTCTGGGTATACCCGATTGGTCGGAACGGCGACGAGTTGAGACAGATGGATCATTTGCAACACTCTGCTGCCTATCTTCCACGTTGTCTTCAGTACGAATATTTCGATGAGCACCTCTTCCTGGATGGTCGGCAACTGAACCCAGTTCCTCAAAACGGCGAACTAAACTTGTAATCATGGAAGATGTGGGCGCTGATCTTACGTTAAAAAACGGCGATAATTTCGCTGCGTCCAGAACAATTGATCGTTGAGAAGAATAATAAAAATCGATCATTTTTATGCGTTCTTGTGGACTGTACGTATTCATTTTAAATTTCCAAGAGTTCAGTTATAATCTGCAAAAAAGAAAAAATAAATTATGTTAAAAAATAAAAAAGTTATTTGTATTTCACATCAGCTGGTCTTATTTGGGCCACCCTGTATATAGGATCGTAATAATTACTAGTGCATGTTTTGCATATTTGGACTTTTAATGCACATTATGGACATTTTTAATACATATTTAGCCTCAATGCATATCTGTGCATATTTTTAATTTCGTATTTATTTTATTATTTTAATCTAACAAGGAATATATTCTGACCCGAACTCGCCTAATTTAATGGACTTTAAAAATAGTTATACCTGTAATGCAATTTTGTATATATACACTCAGCCAGAAAATACGAACGGCAAAGCGTTGGCCCAGTGTAAGTATTGGCTGGTATAAGCCTTTGCTGAGCATTGGATTTCTGAAGATTTAAGTGCTTTGCCAACCCCAAAATTATAACACAAAGCAGGGCTTGGCCGTTCCTTTTTTCACAGCGTTAGCAAAGTACTGGGTAAACATAACTGCCAGCGTTGTTAAAACAGTGGCAAAACCAAATATTTCGGAACAATGCTATTTACTATAATTTTTTTTTGTGATACCAGCTAAAACAAGTTTTTCCTAAAAACAAATCGCTAGATTTATATTTAAAAGCTAAATTATTTATTTACCAGCTAAAGAAGCAAAAATCGCGAAATCTAGCTGCAAATCTCCAAATTTGTAATACTGTATTTTACATAAAAACTAGCAGTTCTAAATTTGTTCAAGCAAAAAATTAACAAATAATGTGTTGTTTAACATTTTGTTAAAAAAATATTTTAATGTATATAATTTTTCTGCATCAATTACAGTTAAAAATTTTCATTTGAAATTAAAAATAAAATTTTCTATGTTCTATTTAAAAAACTTTAATTAAGATACAAAACTTTTATATTCTATTTAAAATTAAAAATAACTCAAATATGTACTATTAAATTGAAAACTCTAATTGTTAATAAATGTAAGAGAAGATGAAAAATCTTGTGGGGATCAGCGCTATAAGGAATGCCGCACTTAATACTTCCGACTTTAGCCTCATTCTAATTCACCACTCCAAGAAACACACAGCTTCAAATCTTAAAAATTTACATTTGGCAGGGTTGATAATGTAACCATTACTGGAATGAATTGGTATAAAGCATGTATACTAATATTTAAACCAGAGCTGTTAAATTTGGATTACGATTAGTAATCAATTAGATTACATTTTAAAAAGAATCGTATTGATTACATAATTTCTCTTTTGAACAATTCCTGATTGGTAATTAATTATGATTACAAATAATCCTAAAATAATCAAGATTATTTAGGATTACGAGAAAATAATCAAAAATAATTAAAAGTAATCAAAAATAATTCGACTACTTTCAAGGATTATTTTTGATTATTTTAGATTATTTTTTAAAAATTTTGAATTTACATCATTTTATACATATATTTTATTTTGAAAATTTTGAATTTACAAACGTTAAAAAAATTCTGAACAAATAAAACGAAATTATTGGGGATTTTTGAATTTATTCATCGTCTTCTTAGACAGTGTGCAATTAATACTATAATTAATATGCACATATTTTTCAATTGTTTGAGATAGGCGTGGTAGAGAAGATTAAGCATACTTTTCTAAAAATCATAACTACATTGTAAATTTTTTATTGAATTAGACTGCGCAGTTTCTGGTAACACAACCTTCATCAGTAATCCTTTTTGACAATACTGTAATTATTTGTTATGGTTTTTTATTGTTTGATTGCATCTATATGAAATGTTTATTTATTAAATGCAATCCTGACCGTGGCTTGAACCTGCTTTCTTTGCCACATGCACTTTGCACTACACTTTATACAGAGGCTCTAAACCACTTGATCTAACGTAAGGTCGATTTTTGCTGTGGCTTAAACCAGTTTCAATTACACGGGGTCGATTTACATTAATTGTTAATTGCAGAAGATAGCTAAGACAAACACCACAAACAATTCACAATTGTTAGAAAATCATATGTAATCTAATTTCCACTATTTCCCACATTTTGTGAGATATATTTTTTTTATAAAAAGTATAGGTATATTCACTTCAATAGCAAAACAATCAATAACAATTTTAGTACTGTCCTAAATTAACAAAAATACATTAATTTTACAAAATACAATAATACATTAAATTTACAAAAAAAAAGTTTCATAATTTACATATATTTACAATTGGCCTTCATTACAACTAATTTTTCAAAAAAAAAAATCAGACAATGATTGCCGCCTTGGACTGTTGACGATCCCGGCAAAAGAAAACAGTTGTTCAACTGGAGCTGAAGACGTTAAGGGCGTGTTAAAAAAAATAAATGCATCCCTTAGTAAATCATATTTTGCCAAATCTCGTCAGTACTTGCATTATCATTTAAATAGCTGAAGAACTGATGTTTTATTGCGGATCGTTGGTCAACTTTAATCTGTTCTTGTGGAGAAGGACTTACTTCAATTTCATCATCTGCAAAGTAAAATCTTTAAAGTAAAAAACAAAATAAATGTACACATACGCTCACATCATCAGTGAAATCAAAAAAAATCGGGAATAGTTCATACGTTATTAATTTTCGCTTCAAAATTAAATGTTTTACAATTTTTGGCGTAAAAACTGTAAAGTGTTTCTAAAACTCTGCTAGTTATATTCTCGGCAGTTAATTCCGGCAATTCTGGACTTCATTTCTGCAACACCTTGAGCCATTTCATTTTTATGCATTGGGTTAGTACTGTGGCTGCAATTGCAATATTTGCCTCAGGCTTCAACATGAAATATGGTTGGAACCATTCTCTTAACCTCTGTTCCATTTTTAAGATAACAGATGATAATTGCTGAGCTCCTGGGATCTGCTTAGTTTATGCAGCCTATTGCTCAGTGTCATAAGAGTTGGTATTAAAAAATCCTGTAATAATATTAATATAAATTTATATTTAAAGAAGAACAATATAAAAATACCATAATTAATGTTGCTTTCTCCTTGAAGAAAGTCCAGAGCCTTTGCAATTGGTTCCATTACCAAATTGTACATTTCCAGGTACTGCACGTCTCTTGCAGAAAAATGTGGCAAAGTCAACTTATCGCACAGGTTATTTAACTTTTCTTTGTAGTAAAGTAGCTTTTGAACTGCGTCATGCAATGAGTTCCAACTAGTAACAACGGGTAAAAGCAACGATGATCCCAGGTGTTCTTCAATTATTTCCGAAGACTTTGGCCACTTGCATTTCTTCCATAAGTTGTAGCATTTATCGAATGTATAAAAAACTTAACATTAAACTCATTTTCACAAGTACAAAACGTATTCTTTTTCGTAATATTTTTATTATTTGAGTTGTTTTTTATATTTTAAATTTTAACGATTTTTTTTTTTAAATTTTTTTACTATTTTTTCAAATTTTGACGATTTTTTCAAATTTTGATGATTTTTAATAACTTTGACGATTTTTAATAATTTTGACGACTTTTAATAATTTTGACGATTTATAATAATTTTGACGATTTTTACCAATTTTGACGATTTTTTCAAATTTTGATGATTTTTAATAACTTTGAGGATTTTTACTAATTTTGATGACCCATATAAAAGAAATTAAGAAGAATGCAAACAGGTTATTAAATATCAAATTGATGAACAACAATAACACATTGACGCAATATTCAACTTTTGACTCCAAACAAAAAAACACTTATCCCAGCCGAAAGTACTCGATGAGAGGAGAAAAGTAATTTCTGGATTTTGCTAGATTGGTTGCCGTTCGTTTTTTATGAGCCTCTATAGTTTTTTCGCCAAATTCGATTTTGAGCACTTTTTTGCAATTTTCTTCTCTTTTTAGCATGGCCATAGCTCGAAAAATGCTGTGAATTTTTTTTTTGCAGTCTTCAGCAAAGTTGTAGCTCTTGAATCGGCCAACAAAAATGCTGAATATATTAAGTCGGAAAAATTTCATCTTCATGCTCAAACACCCAAAAATGTCGAAAAAATTACCACTTTTTTCACCGATTTTTTCCGTGTGCCTTTTTTAAACTTTTGCTCAATAAAAACAATAAAATCAAAAAAAATGAAAATTAATCACATTTGTATGTGATCAAGGAGTGGTCGTATGAAGTTAGTATGTACTGGAAAATTGTTCATAATTTTATAGGCTACATTTCTTCCCTTGATTGTTTGGTAAAATTTTCAATAGTTCAAGAGCTGTAGTCGAAAAACGGAAAAAATCGGTGAAAAAAGTGGTAATTTTTTCGACATTTTTGGGGTTTGAGCATGAAGATGAAATTTTTCCGACTTAATATATTCAGCATTTTTGTTGGCCGAGTCAAGAGCTACAACTTTGCTGAAGACTGCAAAAAAAAAATCACAGCATTTTTCGAGCTATGGCCATTCGAAAAATAGAAGAAAATTGCAAAAAAGTGCTCAAAATCGAATTTGGCGAAGAAACTATAGAGGCTCATAAAAAACGAACGGCAACCAATCTAGCAAAATCCAGAAATTACTTTTCTCCTCTCATCGAGTACTTTCGGCTGGGATAAGTGTTTTTTTTGTTTGGCATTTTTGAGTTGCACTGTGTAATTATAACAAAAAATTGAAAAAGAACTAACATTAAATAATGGTAGAATTTCATATAGAAAAATGTATTTGCGACAGTAATGCCATAATTTCGCAAAATAAAAAAAATAATTTAAAAGAATCAAAAGTAATCTTTGAAAGTAGTCGAATTATTTTTTGATTACTTTTTATTATTTTTGATTATTTTCTCGTAATTTTTATTAATCTTGATCTTTTTTGGATTATCTGTAATCGTAATCAATTAGTAATCCTACAAATCTAAAAATAATCGTAATATAATCATTACTTCACCTTTCAAAAAAAAAATAATCTAATTACTAATTATTATGATTAGTAATCATTACTTAACAGCTATGATTTAAACACAACATATTCTAGTCTTTTGTTTTCCTATTACATTTTTACATTTTTACATGGTACCTTTGAGTACCATTTTTAATAGTAACATTTTAAGTATTATCTAAAACCTGACAATTCATAATGAAATTCAATTGATGTTTCAGGATTTTAAAAATGTTTTCGTAGTTTTTTTCACAAAGTTTTCACAAACTTTTTTATGAAATGATGAAGGTCAATGAAACATTTGTCATCAATTTTTATGAAACTCTTCTTCATACATATGAAGTTTTCATAAATATTTATTTTATTTTATTTATTTTATTAATTAATAATCATATAATTACAAATTATATACTATTACCCTAACCGAGCACTAGCTACTATGGCCTTCTGCGCGTTGTAGCGAAACCAGACCAGTGCCTCTGGTGGGAATCGAACCCACGACCTCCGCGCTGATAAGCCAGCACGCTACCAACTAGCCTACCGGGGCGCACATTTTCATAAATATGATGAACAGTTTCATTTCATTTGATAAATATTGATGGCAAACAATTCATGAAATAGTTTCATCAATTTGATGAAACTTTTTCCCAGAGTGTATCTTAATTTAAAGGCAATTATATTGAAAATGAAAATTATTCAAGTTCGAGGTCTGACTCTATATTTCTTTATTATGATATTGTCCTAACAAATAATCTATAGAGTTTTTGTTTTCGTATTTATTAATTGACCACTTTCAGGAATGTGTTGATAGATCTATTTCGGGAATTTTCTAGGTTCCGATCATCAGAATACGTTTTGAAAAAAGTGACAATCCCATGCAAAACATCAAACATTCATATAACCTAGTTTGCCGACTAAATGAGAACTAATATATGAGCTCGAAGTTAAAGATTATCACCATTGATTAAAAATAAATTGAAAATTTGTTCGTTATGTGCACGCTCTACCTTTGGTAGATATAAAATACACGCTTTTTGTTTTTATTCTCCTTTCGAGATTTAATTGTGCAATGAAAACGAAAATTATTCAAGTTCGAGGCCATACTCTATATTTCTTTATATTGTCCTAGCAAATAATCTATAGTGTTTGTTTTCAAACTTATTAATTGACCACTTTCAGGAATGTGTTGATAGGTCTATTTCGGTAATTTACTAGGTTCCATCATCAGAGCACGTTTTGAAAAAAGTGTCAATCCCACGCAAAACATCAAACATTCATATAACCAAGCTTTCCCACTAAATGAGAACTAATATATGAGCTCGAAGTTAAAGAGTATCAAAATTGATTAATTAATTATCACCATTAATTATATTCTCTATTGAAGTTTTTTGTTAAAACCTCGAATTTTTGCGTTCACTAAAGCGTCTGCACTATCGTTTCGAATATTCTGCTCCATTATTCTGCTACTTGGCAATATTGGGCTCCAAAAATGCCCATCAGTAAAATATTTATAAGAAAATTTCAAATTCTTGTATTTAAGTTAGAGCATGCCATACTTATTTTTATTGCAAAAAACTTAATATTTGTGATAAATTGGATACTACATTACTCGTGTTTTCTTGATTTAAATGCTAGCAAGTTTTTAAATAAAGTTATACAATTTTCTTTGCTCTAGACCTGGCTGGTCTATTGTATTTCTTGAACATTGTAAAGATGCATGTCAATGAAGCATTTCATCTCCATAAAAGACCATCTCGGTTGGTAATTTTTTAAAACTAAAATTCTTTATAAAGTTGAACTTTTGTATACAAAACAAAATAAAATGGTGTCAGCAGACTTAATGACGATAATTAATAGAGAATAATTACCTAAATGTTGAGATTCATTTCGCGTAGATCTTACGAAATTTAAATTTTTCAAAGCAGAAATATCAAAAAATTGCATTTCTGCTTATTTTGACGAAGAATACAAAATAAACGACTTTTAAAAAACGGTCATAAGCAATCGATTCGAAATTAAGTCAGCAATTTTTCTAAAAATACTTTTCTCAAATTCGATTAACACTGTGTCAAATTATTAAAAAAAAGTCGAATATTCCCCACTGTACAATGTTTCAAAATCAAGATTGGTTGAATATAATGAAAAATCGGTAGTCCTATTTTAAGTTGGGTTTTTAATTATTTTAGATAGTTTTAATCGAAATAATATTGTGAGAGTAGTACTTTTATTCAAATATATACCAACACAATACAAGTTTTCAATCAATTTTCTATGTCTATGCGTATGAGCAATATATTTTTGTGAAAAATAACTCATACGTTACAGAGTTTGGATACATTACTTATATTTACATACACTCACAATATTATTACGTTCAAACTAGGTAATTTAATTGAAATCACAATTCAAAATAAAAGACTACTGATTTTCCATTATATTCTAACCATTTTGATATTTATTTTAAAATATTGTTTAAATAAACGATAAAAGTAGTAAAAACAACATAAAGTCTTTTAAAACAATTGTTCTGGTATGAGCTTGATATATAAAATATTTTGTATTTTTCAAAAAGAGAATTTAAATTTCTTTAGATATTATCAGAATACAAAATTTTCCAAATATGGTTTTGATATTGTATCGTTAGTATCGTTATTCGATACTAAACATAAATTTTCCCTCATCTGTTTATAATAATGTTCATTGTTTAAGTATGATCAATATATAAAATTTCCCAAATGTGTTTATGATAAGTTTATTGGTTTACGACATGTAAAGATTTAGATAACACAAACCATGTTTATCACTAGGTAACCTAAGTCCTGGTACGTATGCGCATGCGACCGCAGATAAAGATTAAGATATTAGTTCTAGTTAGGTTTTAAGATGTTGTATTTAGCTCTTAAGGTTTTCAATTTTAATAAATATGCATTACTGTCCATTCACTCAACGAACCGAGTTCAAAACCTAAAAACAAACTTTTATTCTTCTTCTTAACCTCAACATTTCTAAATTAAATTTGTCAAATGCATATTAATTAAAAATTATTTGTGACTGTCTATATGACGTTAATATAACACTGTACTAAAATATATTATAAAATTTGCCCTGTGGCTATGTCTCAACAATGAACGCAGAAACCATACTACAATCTGGTAACGTTATGAAATAGAGACGGACGAGATTAGAAAAATTAACAAAAATCTAAAAATAGAATATATGTGTTTGTTAGTGTTGGTCACCTCTGAGTATAGTATATTATAGTATATTATATAACAGAAAAGTTAATAGGAAAGAAAACTTCAATTTAGCTGCATTACATTAGAGGCCATACTTGGGTCTCATCGCTAAACGGTCATGACTTGGTATTGTTATGTTTGTAATGTAAGAAGAAGCGCAGGTTTGATTCTTACAGCCGCAATTTGTTGAAAAATTTATCATATAGAGACAATCTGACAATTAAAAGACACAAATAATAATACAATTTAAATGGAAAAATCACTGATGAAGCCAGTCCATACAAAAGCAGAAACTAGTCGAGTCTGAATTAAAAATTAATAGTGTTTATAAAATTTAGAGAAAAACGTTTATTCTTAACCACGACACTTCTAAATTAGATTTGTCAAATGCATATTAATTAAAAATTAATTGCGACTGACAATATGACGCTAAAATAGCACTGTACAAAGATTTTTTTTAGTTTAATTTTCACAGAAAAAAGAAAGAAGAAAACATTTTTATTGAAAAATTTATGGATATGCCAGATAGACTGCCGCAGTTTCATCCCTTCGAAGGACTCGTCAGTGGTTTATTTATGTGTCAATTTAAAAAAGTATTTTATATTGTTAAATTGCGCTATATGAAAAACTTTTTTACTTTGCGTCGTAGTGAATTTCAAACCCACAGCCATACATCAGGCTATGACTCGTAGCATCAGAGAACTGAGTCACGACCGACACAGCGATGAGTGTGGCTAAGTAGAGTTTTCTCAATAACAGCATTCACAATGTATTGTTTTAATCAGAAGAGACAGAGTTAACTAATAACTATGAACAATTTATTTTTCAATTATAATGCTTTCTCTTTTTAATCCTATTGTCATCTCTTTTTTCAAGTAATTATCACTTTATGATGCGTTTATTCACATTCATTAGTGGGACTCCAACTGTATTTTAGAGTTAGAGTTGCCGCTCGGCAAATTTTTCAATTGTTTCAGGGGTAAAGTGTTTGTAGGCCTCATATAATGACAATTGGTGATTCATTTTATTATTATTACTTGCTGAAGAATTTTTTTAGTCAGATTTTTTTAGTTTAGTTTGATTTTGTTATTAAATTTTTTTTTTTAAGATAAAGCTAAATAATATTCAAAATTATTATGCCAATAACCAGCAAAAACACACGTTACCGACCGAATAATGCGTATAGTAATCTAAACTCGAAGGTTTGGACGTTTTACCCTTTATAGTATCATTCTTCTTTTTTTTATATGAAATGTCCCAAAAGTAATGAGTTATGCATTACTAATATCCTTACGAAAATATGAATTAAAATGGATTATCTATATGCATAAAAGGGTATGAATAATAAGCTATTAGCAGAAGCAAGAAAATAAAGGGTTTAAAAATAGATTTTGGAAAAAATTACGATTTAAAAAAATCGGAAATCGATTTAGTTTCGGCAGATTGACAGGCGACTACGCTATACCCTAAGACACCAGGGTATATAACATTTGATGGTTTAAAACATAAATGGAATTACCCTTTAGCTTACAAAAAGACGAATTATAATGAGTCTAAAAATAGATTTCCAGAAAAGTTTGTATCAGTAATAGTATGAATAACCTATTATTGTTCACCACTTATTTTTTATAGGAGAGTAATACATTATAAGTTTCTTATTCATAACACATTATTTATTATTATAGTAATGCAGAATGTTCAGAATGTACTCAGTTCAAAGTAATGTATACAATAATTAGTAGTCATTACCATGTTTTTGCTATCGAAAAGATCTTAACCGTTTTGCATACAATAAAGCAATTGGGAAGGCATTTTGCGGCGCTTCCCTTAATGCATTCTTCTGAAGCGGTAAATACAATGAAGCATTAATGTTCTGAATACACAAAAAAAACGCTTTTCAATTCTTACGAAGACATGCATTTATTGCATGAAGGAATCGCTTTTCACATGCTAAAAAGAGGCATACCAAGTGGAACATTCCGAACAAAAATCATGCCTTCTGGAATAGTTTCGGAAGTGCTCGATAATAAAATAATGCCTTTCAGAATTGCTTCTGGTAAGCTCTATTTTTTGCTGAGTTGTTTTTTATACTATCGATAGAAAAAGTTGAAAAATATATTTCTATGTATTTCAACTTTACAAATAAACTTGAATCGATAACAGAAAATATATTCTGAGTGTAGTAAACTTCGCTTTAAATATTTCAATAGGTTAATTTAAAAGATATTTAGCGAGATCACTTAATATATAAAAGCTACACTATTTTATTAATATAAAACACTGTGGTATTTTTAATGTCCTTTAAACCATATAACAAAAAAGAAACCCCCCGTTGTAAAGGACAAAAAAAAAACTAAATAAATGACGTCGTCAAATATGTTGCTGTTGTTCGCTCCTCTTAAAGACGTTGGCATTGCAATGGTCACATATTACTGATACTACAACTACTAGTGCAATAGCAACTTCTTACTACAACAGCAAGAGCATTTTAGTTATTGCAAAATGTACAAACATCTTACACATACGTGGAAAAGGAAACAACTCATACAAGTTACAATACTATTGCTAGTAGGTACGTACTACTAACTAGCAAAGATATGGTAGCAGTATACTCTATATCCTAGCAACTAAACACACTAAGGTCTACTTATACTTAAAGGACCTTAACTTTATACAAAAAAGGATAAAAACATCTATACAATGGAACAAGGAAAAAAAAAAAAAAACATCATCACAGGAAAACCCCACAATATTCTAAGGAAAGCAAGTGGAAAAAACGACAACATATAGAAATAGAATACATTTGAAAGATGTTGCTGTTGTTGAAAAAAAAAATACGCTAAAAACGTATAAAAGAAAATCAATCTCTTCCTATTTTTTTTTTATATGTTGTATGCTACATGCACATTACTGATGCTGATATTTTTTTTCTTCATTTCATGGCGTTTATTTTTTTTTGCACTGCTACTACTGTTACTATTAAAGATGGTACATGAAGAACATGATGTTTGTAATCTGAAAAAAATTTTGCTTTTAGTATGGAACACAAAGTGGCGTTATTTGATAAGATAGATCATTTATCGTAGAAACATAAAAAGGAATTTTACACATTTTAGAAAGTTTTCGTTTCCTAGTATAAAACTATAAACACAGCGTTGCAAAAAACTTGCCTTATAGAAACATTTTGTTCTTTTTGCAAGCATTTTAATTTCGATCTCCAATATCATTAGCCCTCTAACGGGCAAGGCTGCCTCAGGACAGTCTTCATAAAATTTACCACTAATGCGTCAAATGAGCGTTTTTTAATACATTCCGATAGAAAACTAAATTTGCTTAATATTTTGCGAAGAATTTTTTCGTGTGCCGTCCACGGTTTGGAAGCTAGAAAGCTTCAAAATCAAAATTTCGTATAATTACAACAAACTAATTATTTTTTATAAAAATAGTTTTCAAAAATCTAAAAAAACCAATTTGAGTTGACTGAAAACTCTTTAAAACAAATTATAAGTAAGATTTTAGTCCAAGGACCCACAGGATTTTATCAGTATTCCTCTAAAGGACATCGTCTTAACTTATAAACTAATACACGGATTTTTATGAAATTTTGCAGAAAGAAGACATTAAGTATTAATAGCAAAGCGTTGAAGTTTGAACAATACCAATTGAAGTTTAGATACTTTTTCGCCTAATTTTGCTTTTTCCAAAAAGCGAAAATCGCGATATCTTCTTAAATAGGAGCAGATAAAAAAATAGTTTTTCGAGTGTGGTTATATCTTGGTAAGAAAAATATTTTTTGCGCAAAACTTCTATTTTAAATGGTTTTGTTTTCCAAAATGCAACCTAAAATATTTTGGCTCATATCGCCTAAATAAGGCAACGATAAGCAATTTTGTTGAAGATCTTATTATTTGTTTTTCGAGTGGAGCACATGGTATGCATTCCGTTGCAAAACATCGTTTGCCAGTTAGAGGGTTAAGAGTTTTCTAAATTGGGGAAAAGGTAAAAATAACACAAGTTTTTAGCCATTTTACGCACTGAATGTAAATATATATCGGCCATTCCATTCAAAATCGGCCAAAATCTGTCGATTTCTATTAAATTTTGCATTCAGAAAAGCATTATGGACAAATTTGGAGGATGTAAAAATGTTTATTGGGCTGATTAGATGCTATTTTGAGAATAGAAGAAAAGTCTGTAGTTAAGCAATAAATTTACTGTTCCACCTTAGAAAGTTCGGCCAAATTGAAAATAGTTCGGCGGCCGAACTTTTAGCTTTATATAAAAACAAACATGTTTCCAATACCAAAATTCGTCATCATTGCCTCTAGATATCAAAAAACCGACAAAATATAGGTTTTTGGCCGAACTGTTTGGTCGGACACTAGTATTTTCTTTAATATTGATCGGATCATGACAAATTAAGTTTCATTGGAATGGTACGGTACTCCACTTTTCTACAGTGAATTCTAATTTTTTTCCAGCGTCAAATAGAATTTTGTATGCAATTTGGAAAAAAAAAATTTGAGAATTGTGTCTAAAATAAAATATGTATTTAAAAGGCAATTAAAATATTAATTGATTCAATTAAATATTTATTTAGAAGCAAATTTAATTCAAATGAATTCTTCAATTAGATATTTTAGGTTGACAATATTTTCTGTGTAGGTGATAGATTAAATAATCCACTAAAATACTCTGTTTTAAAAACTAAAATTTTTAACCCTTTCCAGCACACGTTTGCCATCGCATATAAACTTTTTATAGAAAGAAACATGATGTTGAAAGGGTTAAACATTAAATTTTATCAACTCAATATTTAAGTAGATTCGTTTATCTTTCATGTAGAGCAGAAATCTTAAAAGTTTTAAGGTAAGGGTTTTTAACAGTGAGAAATTTAAACGACGCCTTAGCTCAACATTTTTAAATTTAATCTTTGTAATTTTGAAAAATGAAAACAAAAAATTAACAAATTACTGTAATGCATGTTTTTTTCAATAAATCCTTAATAATAGATAAACACCGGTACCCAAAAAAATTAAAGTGTTGCTTTTTAGTAAAAATTCCATATTTTACAAATTTGCACATTTTTTCAAATAGAGAGTGGCCAAATTTGAAAAAAGTGCTTTTAAACAAGAAATTGCACAAAACTGCATTTCTTTCAACGCTGAAAAAAATGTATTCCCAAGTAATAAAGTAGGGGAGTATACCATTTCAGTGCAATTTAAAATGGTGATAATCCGATGAATATGTAAAATGAGAATTGGTACTAGTTGTAGTATTCAAATTAATGCCAAAAAATCATAAAATTTGGAAATGATTTTGTATTTTTAAAATTATTTTTATTTTTTTTTAATTATGTTTTTTTTTTCGACCTATAATTGTACAATGAAAATAAAAATTATTCACGTTCGAGGCCATACTCTATATTTATTTATTCGGACATTATCCTAACAAAGAATCTATAGAATTTCGGAAGACGTTTTGCAAGAGGTTTGCATAAGGTTGCCAATTCTGTCAAAACGTGTTCTGAAGATGGGAACCTGGAAAATTCCCGAAATAGATTTATCAACACATTCCTGAAAATGGTCAATTAATAAATTTGAAAACAAAAACTCTATAGATTATTTGTTAGTTCAATATCCTAATAAAGAAATATGAGTTATTCTGCATGAAATCACCAATCGGCAAAGCTGGCACATCTTAGATTTTACTCAAACTAACTGGAAATGATATTTAGGGTCTGAAAACCCAAAATCCAAGAGGATTTAATTTTTGCACACGGCACTACCGGATCACGCAAAATAAAAAAACTAAAAAGTCTTGTTTTTGTGCGTAGTGGTTTGAGCTGTTAAAATTTTCTGCTAGAGATATCTACATGATGAAGGCATCGTTTTAAAGCTGAAAGATTATAGTTTCTATCAAAAATATAAAATTTGTCTTAATTCATACACCCGAAAAATAACGTGGTATTGAAAATAAGCATATTTCATTGGTTTTTTGTCTTTTTCAATGAACTCCAGTGTCGGCGCTAATGAATATAAAAGCATAAAAATTCTCAGATACAAATTAGACATGTCGGAGAAAAATACAAAATTAAAATTGGCTCAATCTGGCTACTCGTTGTGAAAAAAATCGTTACTTGAAATTTTGAAATTTTGAAAATTTGCATATTTCAGGCTACAATTTGGTCATGTTTGTTAGCAGATACAAACTTGAAAATTACAGAGTACTTACTCCCTACCTTTAACTTTGTAACACTTCAAGACCCGTTTAGTTATTTTCACTCCTCTCGGACTTACAGAGTTTTAAAGAATAGCCTTTTTGATTTTTTGTATGTATTTTTATACTTTCCTCAATTGTTATATACAGAGAAATTAAATTTACAACAAGTAGTATTACGAAGTAACAAAGAATAATTATGAACTAAAAAATATATTTAATAAATTCAGTATTTTTTTTTACAGTGGTGGCAGAAAATATGCACATGAAGAGAACATACTTCATGTAAAGTAGAAAATTTCTGTATTTTAGCTTTTCTTTAAATAACTGTAAGTTCAAAAGGAGTGGAAATAACAAAACGGGCCTTGAAGTGTTAGAGAATCAATCATCAATCAATCATTTAGTTTTTGGTATTTTTCCATCGATCCACAACGTGCTCTGCTTAGTGAAAAAATAATTTAAAACAATGGAATGCTCGATAGGCTTGTTTGTACAAGAAGACTGTCATTACTTTATGTATTCGCGATCATCAGAAATTATAAGAAAAGATGAATTAAATGAAAATGATAAATTTGTATTAAATAAACGATTACAAATTATATCAATTGTTAATATTAGCACATATCATTATAAAAAATATATAACGTATTATTTTCACGCATTCGGAAAGAAGTGTTGCGATCCAATAAAAGTTCATAAAAAAACAATTCGTAAATCGCACTTTTTTGCCACTTCTCATAACAAAAGTCCTTTTGACGGAGCAGGAGGTACAATTAAGCGAACTGTAAGGAAAGCAAGTCTACACCAAACTGCGGATCATCATACAGCAATGTTTGATTTTTGTTCCTACAGCAATGTTTGATTTTTGTTCCACCCAAATTCTTGGTATAAATTTTTTTTTTGTATCCATTTCTGGTGTTGATGCTATCGAAAACTTTTTGTAAAAAGATTTATTGATGTTTGCACAATTAAAAATACAAGTAACTTCCACAGTTTCTCTCCGATTTCTCACAGTATCTAACAGTTCGTTTACGAAAGTTTTCAGTTTCTAATAACTTTGAATTTCCGAATATTATAAGAACAAGTACTTTATTAAAATAAAATAAAACTTATTCCACGATTCTTAATTACCACATTTAAACTATAACTTTTCTACTTTAAATGATAAAAATATACCATGTGCCTATTTTCTGCCACCACTGTAAGATTTTTTAACATAAAAAAAGTACTGAATTTATTAAATATATTTTTTAGTTCATAATTATTCTTTGTTACTTCGTAATACTACTTGTTGTTAATTTAATTTCTCTGTATATAACAATTGAGGAAAGTATAAAAATACATACAAAAAATTAAAAAGGCTTTTCTTTAAAACTCTGTAAGTCCGAGAGGAGTGAAAATAACTAAACGGGTCTTGAAGTGTTACAAAGTTAAAGGTAGGGAGTAAGTACTCTGTAATTTTCAAGTTTGTATCTGCTAACAAACATGACCAAATTGTAGCCTGAAATATGCAAATTTTCAAAATTTCAAAATTTCAAGTAACGATTTTTTCATAACGAGTTGCCAGATTGAGCCAATTTTAATTTTGTATTTTTCTCCGACATGTCTAATTTGTATCTGAGAATTTTTATGCTTTTATATTCATTAACACCGACACTGGAGTTCATTGAAAAACACAAAAAACCAATGAAATTTGCTTATTTTCAATACCACGTTATTTTTCGGGTGTATGAATTAAGACAAATTTCATATTTTTAATAGAAACTATAATCTTTCAGCTTTAAAACGATGCCTTCATCATGTAGATATCTCTAGCAGAAAAATTTAAACAGCTCAAACCACTACGCACAAAAACAAGACTTTTTAGTGTTTTTATTTTGCGTGAAGCGGTAGTGCCGTGTGCAAAATTAAATCCTCTTGGATTTTGGTTCTGGGAACCCTTAGGAAGATTTCCACAAAATTCCAACAAAATCCAAAATGGTCCAGCAACAATTTTTCATTTTTTTCGGTGTTTTCATTTAGAATGACTCATATAGAGTATGGCCTAGTATTTAGTTTTTATTCGTTATTCATTTGAATAATCAAATAATTTTTAAAAGTAAATCGTTTGATCGTTTGATCAAAAAATGTTTGACCGATTATTCCTAGTGTATACAAACAGAAAATTTTCTTGGACAAGTTTTAATGCAATTATTCACTAAACTAAGGAAGTTTTATTCACAAAGTAACTGAAAAATTTGTTAAACCTATTGAAAATGCTTCATTATGTTATGAAACTGTCTTTAATGAATCGTTTTCATTGGACATATGAAAATTTTAATAAATATTATGAAAAGTTTCATCGAATTTTATGAAAAAACTGCATTAATTTAATGAAAAGCTGCAATGGACGTATTCTAGTGACACTTCAAAGATCTAATGCAAGAATTCAGTGATATCATGTAGATATTTTTCTCAGTGTGTATCAGTTTTAAAAAACTTTTCTTTCAATAGTTGAAATTTCAAGATATTTAGAAAAGAAAATTTTGGATTCATTCTCATATAAATATGAAGTGATTCGAGGTCATACATGTCCATATTCCACCATAGAGGATTTATATATATTAATAAGAGTTCATATGTGATCACATATATGATATATGTGATCACATATTCATATGTGATCACATAAAAAATATTAAAATCATGTATGGAAATGTATAGACATGTATGATTTTATATATGTAAATATTACCACAAGTTTGTTATAATTTTTATTAAAAATAAAAATTATGTTTTTTCGACCTTTAATTGTGCAATGAAAATTATTCAAGTTCGAGGCCATATACTCTATATTTCTTCATTAGGATATTGTCCTAACAAATAATCTATAGAGTTTTTGTTTTCAAATTTATTATTTGACCCTTTCAGGAATGTGTTGATAGATCTATTTCGGGAATTTTCTAGGTTCCCATCATCAGAACACGTTTTGAAAGCGGTAACAATCCCATGCCAAACCTCAAGCATTCATATGAACTAGTTTACTCACTACATGAGAACTAATATACATATGAGTTTGAAATTAAAGATTATAACCATTGATCAAAAAATAAATTGAAAACTTGTTTGATGTGCAAGATCCACCTCTGGTGGATATTCAATACACGTTTTTTTTTTGTTTCTCTCTCCTTTTTTATATTTTGTTAAGTTAGTTAACAAAACAGGGAAAGTAAACTAGGCGGGTACTTTGCCTTTTTTCACAAGTTTGTTATAATTTTTATTAAAAATAAAAATTATGTTTTTTCGACCTTTAATTGTGCAATGAAAATGAAAATTATTCAAGTTCGAGGCCATACTCTATATTTCTTCATTAGGATATTGTCCTAACAAATAATCTATAGAGTTTTTTGTTTTCAAATTTATTATTTGACCCTTTCAGGAATGTGTTGATAGATCTATTTCGGGAATTTTCTAGGCTCCCATCATCAGAACACGTTTTGAAAGCGGTAACAATCCCATGCCAAACATCAAACATACATATGAACTAGTTTACTCACTACATGAGAACTAATATACCTATGAGTTTGAACAAGTTTTCAATTTATTTTTTGATCAATGGTTATAATCTTTAACTTCAAACTCATATGTATATTAGTTCTCATGTAGTGAGTAAGGCATGGGATTGTTACCGCTTTCAAAATGTGTTCTGATGATGGGAACCTAGAAAATTCCCGAAATAGATCTATCAACACATTCCTGAAAGGGTCAAATAATAAATTTGAAAACAAAAACTCTATAGATTATTTGTTAGGACAATATCCTAATGAAGAAATATAGAGTATATGGCCTCGAACTTGAATAATTTTCATTTTCATTGTAAATATTACCTCTATTTTCGTTAATGCATATCGCACACCCAGTTCAAAAGTGACTCAACTCAAAATTTAATTTTTCGGTTTTATATGCTTAAACACAATATACTTGTTTATCTATAAAAAAATATCAGTGTATTTTGTTGTTGTTAACTGTTGCTAAAAAAACATTTATGTCTTTCTTTTTGTTTAAATTTGTATGAAGTTGCAAATATTTTTTTTCGATTTCTGAAAAATTAAAAATTTTGAGTTGAGTCACTTTTGTACTAGGTGTGCGATATAAACATTTATGATTGCTCATATGAACATGTGAGAATGGTTTATCAACACATATGAATCATGTATGGGTACATATGGACATGTATGTGTGTTCATGTATGTATTCATATATGTCGATTTTTAACATTAGCCCAAGTTTACATAAGCCCAAGTTTGCAGTCAAGAGTAAAGCCTAAACCACTTATCTTTTTAAATAAATAACAAGAAATTATTTTCAATTTATAATGAGCTTTCAACCTCCGTATATTTACAAAAATAAAGCAAATCAAACATATTAGCTAGGTTGATACTAGTATTTCGATCTGGCTAAAGATCTCATCAGAACACGAAGTTTTAGAAAAGCTAGAGCCTCCATAATAGGCAGAACTTTAACAAAAAACCTTTCAATAATCATTTTTGTTTCATTAAAAACCTATAAAAACTATGTCGTATCCCAACTTTACTGTGAAAGGTTCACATCTTAAAAGCCCTGCTTGCAGCTGCTTTCAAGTAGTGAAAAAAATATAAAAATCCAGCGACAAAAACAACAACAAAAACTACTATAAATGAAAAAATATAAAAAAAAAAAAAATAGTAATAATAGTAGTCGTTGAGCAGTGGAAATATAAAATAATAAGAAGGAAAAAAAACACATAAAAATCCCCACTACAAAACATTCACAACATATAGAGCCTCGAAAAAATAAAAAATAAAAAAAAAATATAATAAAAAGAAACGTAACGCTTCGTTTACTGATGCCTTTTGAAAACTCCAGTTGTTTCTAGCATACGTAGCCAAGATGTTCATATATTGGTGGAGATGGCTGGTATAGTACAAAAGAAAATAGCGCGCGATATATGGATATTAAACTAAAAATAAAAATATATTTAACAAAATAATAATAAATTTTCATTGAATGGAAATTCTAAGCAAAAAGCAACAAAACTGCAATATAATAAAATAAATAATATAAATAAATTGTTAAAAATAATATAAAAGTGTTTCTTTAAACAAATAACTTCTAAACAAACCTTTAACATAAGAGTGTCATCATTAATATCAGGGACCGGAAGGTGCATGTAGTTCCTGTCCCTGATTATTATAATATACAACACGATATATCAAGTTAACATTATACCAATTAATACAGTATTGAATTCCGAAAACTAACACTACTACTAAAAATAGGTCATACTATCATATGGACTGAAGCTATTGTTAAACCATTTAATACGACCATATGTTATAGTGTTAACAATGTAAATATGTAATTCGATACAAATGTGTACAGTGCAGTGAATACTTTTATACGGGAGCGTATGAGTGATATTTTATATGAACAAAATAAACTTGAATTATATTGATGTTAATTAAATAAAGAAAATGCTTTGATCAATTAAAGAAGTGGAAACTGATATTTATAGCGTTTATATGCCCTAGGGTGTCCCGAATAGGGCACATTTTCGAATTGGTTGAAGGTCTGCCTTTCAATTGATACATATTTAAGAGCTAAATATGGGGAAAATAAGTAAAAAAAATTTTTATCACTTTCATGATAGAGAATACAATTCTTTCATTGGCATCACCAAAATGTACAGTTGTCTGCAATAGAAATAAAATAAAAAATAAAGTAAAATCTAATATGACAATATCATATTAGATTTTTGGACATGAGGTAGAACAATATTCTAACTAATTATATGGAAATCTGTTGCGCCGGTAGGGAAATGCAGATTCACTTCAATAATTGTTTTATTATTTTTCCCATACTTAGCTCTTTAATCAATTTTCTGGTATTAAAAATGTTTTTTTTTTTTTATTCGGGACACCCTCATATGCACACAGTAAAATAAAATGACATCCGAATTGAAGATATTGTTTTGCTAACTGAATACTGTTTCTCGCACAAAAACTCAGATTCTGATATGATACTTTTTTCCCTTTAGATATATAAAAAGTAGCTGATAGCTTTTTCCTTTAAAAAAACACTCTCATATTCCGAGAAAATTTTCTAAAAAAAAGGTCTCTGAGGAACATCTTTTATTTTTTACTGAAAACTGTTTTCTATATGAAAGCCTTTTGATTCTACGAACTTTTCCTATAAAAAATATTTCAAATTTTTATAACTGCTTCCCATAGAAACACACTCAGGGTCTAAGGACTTTATTATTTAGTAAACCCCTCATATTGTTACGAAGATCCTATTGAAGGAAATTTAAATTTTAACATAAACAAGACGTACCGGTGTTGCGTTTACACACAGAAAAATAAATTGCCAACCGAATTGAAAATTTTATATTAATAGTAACAACTTATAAATTCAGTTAGTACAGCGATATTTACATTAGATTTCGATATGTTTTATGTGTTGCAACTAAAATTATGTCGAATTAACCGAACTTTGTTATGAATCCTAATGATGAATTATACCAACAGACTGAAATTCATAATAACCAAATTTGAGACGTAGTAACTGAATTTCAGTTGGCAAATAGTAAAACTTTTCTCTGTGTGTAGTGTTTAGTTTAGTGTGTAATAAAATTGTATTATTTATTAATCATACGCCTACGTACCACAGTGGGAAAAATTGGCAATCTAGCACGCAGAAATTAATTTTATTTGAACACATGTTCGATCTTAATTTAAAAAGAGCCGTGCTGTGCTAATTGTTGAAAATGTTTTAAATTTTGTATTAAAAATACAAAAATAGTTTTTTCGGACTTCAATTATTTTTATATGTTTACGACTATTTTCACACAAAAACATCGTTTGTTGGTATATATGTTTTCTGTTTACAAATTGTAATACAACAAACATACATACTAGATATAATGATATACAAGGTATATTGATATGTAAAAATTGTTGCTTTTAAAATAGTTTTGAGTTTATAATTAGATTTACCAAATCAGACAGTTTATACAATAAATCAGACAAGTTATCATAAAGTTGATGTTGTCTGTTGTGTGTAATGTCTCGGTTTGAGTTAAGCCATTTATAGTTTTATTTTGAGGACAACTTAACCCTCTAACGGGTAAGGCTGCCTCAGGGCAGTCTTCATAAAATTTATACTGAGAAATTAATACATTTCGATAGAAAACTAAATTTGCTAAATATTTTGCGAACAAATTTTTCGTGTGCCGTCCACGGTTTGGAAGCGAGAAAGCTTCAAAATCAAAATTTCGTAACATTTCAAAAACTAATTATTTTTAAAAATCTAAAAAAGCCAAATTGGTGTTGACTAAAAACTCTTTATAATAAAATATAAGTAAGATTGAAGCTTTATCTTTAATAGTAAGTCCTTACTTTAGTCCAACGACTCACAGAATTTTATCAGGATTCCTTTAAAAGACATCGTCTTAACTTATAAATTAAAAGACGGATTTTTATGAAATTTTGCAAAAAGAAGACATTAAGTATTAATAGCAAAGAGTTGAAGTTTGAAAAATATAAATTGAAGTTTAGATACTTTTTCGCCTAATTTCGCTTTTTCCAAAAAGCGAAAATCGTGATATCTTCTTAAATAGGAGCAGAAAAAAAATTGTTTTTCGAGCATTTTTATATATTGGTATGAGAAATATTTTTTTCAGTTATATCAGTTTTTTGTTTTTATATACATCGAGATTATTTTTATCAAACATATTAGCTAGGTTGATACTAGTATTTCGATCTGGCTAAAGATCTCATCAGAACCCGAAGTTTTAGAAAAGCTAGAGCCAAAACTTCTCTTTTATATGCTTTAGTATCCAAAATGCACCCTATAATATTTTGGCTCATATCGCCTAAATTAGGCAATGATAACAATTTTGTTGAAGAGCTTATTATTTGTTTTTCGGGTGAAGCACATGGTATGAATTTCTTTGCAAAACATCGTTTGCCAGTCAGAGGGTTAATCTTAGGGGGATGAATCAATTGAAGGGCTTATTGTAAAAACTTGATAAGCCACATACTAACTTTTTATGTGTTTTGCCTTCAAAGTTTTGATTTAATACATAAAGTATGACTTTAAAACCAGCATTAAAATAAATGTAGTCTATCAAGTTTTTACAATAAGCTCTACAATTGTATTGTCTTTCAAGAATATTATCAATTTCAACAAATAAAATTTAATATGGCAATATCATTTTACATTTTGGACTTGAGGTAGAATAATATTCTAACTAAATATATTAAAATCTGTTAACTTTACAAAATTTTAGTAATATCCGATGTGAATTTTTGTTAATTGAAAATTGCAAATTACGCCGCAGAAATTAGCAAAAAATTTTACATAATTTTTTAGACTGAAAATAGCAAACCAAAACTGTAATATCTACAAAATTTTTGCTATATTTTCCTCAAATTTAGTAGAATGAAAATAACAATTTATTTTGCTAAAATCAACAGAAATGCTTGCTAAATAATTGTAGATTGCTGATTCGAGTAGAGCAGATTTTTATTCTGCTTAAAAAAAAAAAAAAGAAAAAAATAAATCTTGCTCACATCATAATTTTTGATAAAAGATCGAAAAACAAACTCTTGGTTTTAATTTTTAAAATTTAAAATTTTAAATTTTTTTGTCTACTAATATCTATTTCGAAATTTTTTTTTGCTGATTTTAGCAAATCATTTTTTTTTCTTTCAATTAACTAAAATTAAGCTCAAATATAACTAAATATTTGTAAATTCAATAGATTTATTTTTGCTATTTTTATTGTACTAATATTTTTTTTTTTTCCAAAGAGGAGCAACACTCAGTAAATTCTCCGTATTAATTAATGCGTTGCTTTCTTTGGAAAGGGGATAGTGAAGAGATGAAAGGTAGTGAAAGACGAAGGGCTTCGGACATGGCAACACTGCAGTTGCGCGAGAAGATAAATTTTAGAACAGTTGTTGCTCGCCACCTGATGTAGAGTGCGCGAATTTATTGAGGCTTTATTTTACTTCGGTGGAGTTAAGTGCTACACTGATAGAAATTTGTGCGTAGTACTAATGAATTCCTTCATTAATCTAATGATTTTTTTCATAGAAAAGTCACCAAAGAAACGTTTCATTGAGTCAATGAAAGGTGTTTCGTTAAATCAATTTTAATGAATGGTTTCATTGACCCAATGGATATTTCAAAAAGTATATGAAATTTTTTTCATTAATCCTAGCCTAATCGTTATGAAAGTTTCATGTGTTTAATACATAAAATTCATAGTTTGTATGAAATATTATTATTTAAGCATAGCATTAATTTAGAGGTTATTGAGAAATTATCATTCGTTGATATTATTTATAAGGTCTGGTCTGCTCCAATTTTAATTTATTTCTGTTTTTATTGTTTTATTTCTACAAAATTGTTCAATCTTTCTTTACATTTTTTATAATTTGTGTTAAAAGATGACATATTTTCTTATATGTCGGTACAAAATATGTAATTTTTTATCGATCTGGCTACGAATTCTGTTGAACGATCGACGATTATTGTCCACTTTTTGTAGTTAAATTACGACCGTATTAGATAAAAATGTTAAATATTGTTAAAAACAAAAATTTATTATCTTTTAGCATAACGTTTTTGTGTAACATCGTCAAATCGATAACAATTTAGGTCTCGTTTTGAACAAAACTATGTCGTTTTTCTTAAAGAACCTGTTCCCTGGAAGTTAGTGACCAACTATTCAAATTCGTCAAAAACTGTTAGCTCTAGGCAAATTTAATAAAAAAAAATTATTTACATAAATAAATATAAAAAATTAATTACGATTGTCATTATCTGACGGTTGCAAAACACTTTCTAACATAAAATTTGAATAAACTTGCTTAACGGCGACTCAATCTCTAACCTACACTTGGTATCCAACTGTTGTATGTGAATAAAGCGCATCATAAAACGTGATAATTACTTGTGAAAAGAGATAGGATTAAGAAGAAAAGCATTCTAGTTGAGAAATGAATTGTGCATTGGTATTAGCTAATTCTGTCTCTTCTGATCAAAACAATACTTGTGTGTACGTAGTGTGACCAAACTCCAATTTAGTCGCAGTCAACGCTGTGTCGATCGTGGCTCAACTCGTTAAGAGGTGAGATTACGATGCATAGCTTGATGCTAAGACCGTGAGTTCAAATCACAGTACGACACCAAAAAAAAAAAATAAAAAGTTTTTCATATAGAGCAAAATTAACAATATAAAATACTTTGTCCAATTGACACATAAATTAACCACTGACGAGTCCCAGGAGGGGGACGAAACTGCGGCAGTCTGGTGTATCCCTTGTGTCCGTAAAATTTTTCAATAAAAATGTTTTCTTCTTCTTCTTCCTGTAAAGAGACTAACTAAAGAAATATTCTACAGTAATTAATATAAAAAATTAATTACGATTGTCATTATCTGACGGTTGCAAAACACTTTCTAACATAAATCAAAGTTTTTCAGTTTTTTTATTTCAAAATGATTTTTTTTTCTTATTACAAGTCAAAATTTTTATTGAAAAAAAAATTGAAAATTTTTCATGGATTTAATGATTTTTTTTTATGAAGTTATGGAAGACTCATAAAAAATCTTTATTTGATTATTTATGTGGCCAATACTTTTCTTATTTTGTAGAATTTTTTATTCTTCAATTTTTGAGCTAATAAGGCATAAAGTTATTAATGTAAATAAAACAACAGTTTTTTACATGTTCCCTGACGTTTCGTCAATTTTTTGTTGACTTTTTCAAAGGGCAGTATTAATGTGAAATTTTTTTACATTAAACTTTTTTTTACATTAAACCGAAACTGATTTTACATTAAAACATAAAACATTTAACATAAATTTGTACATTAAAAACACAACTTAAATAATAGCACATTGTATTAATGAAAAAAATACCAATATTAATGAATTTTCATTCAGTTATTGAAATTTTTTATTAAACCAATGAATCGATTTTAATGAAATCGCTTCATTAATACTATGAAGGAAAATTCTATGGAAACACCGAAGGTGACAGCTGCGATACATATGAGGGATAGAAAACTCATACATATTATTTTTCCTAATTTGCTGTTGTCGTCACCGAGAAACGAACCCGTGACCATCTGTATAACAGTCCAACGGGCTAACCATTACACCACAACGCCCACAAAATAAAAAAGTTGACTGATTTACTTAGTAGCTTTTCTATTTTTACATGTTTATTTCCATGAGTGCACCATTAGATAAAATAAATGAACACCAATCTATTAGCAACCGATTCTATTCATTTTAAAATTGGTATCAAAACTCAAATTTAAACGGTTTATTTATTTTATTTATTTATTTATTTAAGTCTATGGAGATAATCCGTGCAGACTATAAAATTAAAATATTTTACAATAGAAATACTAGAATTACTTATTTAATTTAAGGAATTTAAATATAAGATAATATCTCTCTTTACAATATCTAAACTTTTATTAAAATCAATTAACTGAAACAACATATTAAACTCATCGCAAGTTCTACGAAATGGATCAAAGTTTGCAAAATTAGATTTATGATATTTAATATTTAAAAATTCATAATTTCTTGAACAACGAAAAGGAATATTCATATTTACTTTACTTAGCAGATATGGTGAATAAAGACTTCCATTCATCAACTTAAGCGAGAAGGACACATTCAGCATTTGTCTACGGCTTTTCAGCGTAGGCAATTTAATAAGTGCTAGGCGATGTTGATATGAGGGCAGATTAATATTTGGATTCCAATCCCAGCCGCGAAGGCAGAATAATAAAAATTGTTTTTGAACGGATTCAATAGAATTTGAATGGATAAGGTATTGAGGGTCACACACGACAGAACCATATTCTAGAATCGGTCTGACAAGCGTTGTAAATAATTGTTTTGTAGTATATGGATCACGAAATTCTTTGTTCCAGCGTTCGATGAATCCAAGTACTCCAGTAGCTTTATTTATTGTTAAAGATATGTGAGATCTAAAGTCTAACTTTCTATCTAAATGAATGCCAAGATCGTTAAATGACTCCACTAACTCAATAGTAGCATCATTCATCACGTAGCGACCATTAATAGGAGAGGATCTAGAAACTATCATGTACTTGCATTTTTTAACATTAAGGCTCATTAAGAAAAATTTTTGGAAAAGTAGTTTTTACTTTAGTTAATTTTTTTTCTATTTATTTTTTTTTTGCTTATCCCTTCCACTTCTTTCTAGTCATTGTATTTCTTTAAGATTTTAGATCTGGCAAAAAAAAATGTATCATAAATTGGTTTTTACACATAGAATCTACAAAATGGTCATACACAACAACTAATTTAGCAGATTTTCTAAATCAACACATATAAAAAAAAAACTTAATTTTTTTTTGGAAAATATAAGTTAATAAATTTAACAAAAAATGTAAAAACTAAACGAATTTCAATTAACATTATTGCAACAATAGTTCCTATAAAAAGTGCAAAATTAAATTTAAACTAAACCAAAAAAAAATAATAACAAAAATAATACCAAAGTAACAAAAGTTCCTAATATTTAAACAAATAAACAAACAAAAAAAGTATATATAAAAAATCATTTATTAACATTATTTAACACTAAAACAAACATATCAATTTAAATAATAATAATAAAAAAAAATTTATTTAAAAAAAATATTTAAAATAACCCATCAACAGACAAATAAAAATCTAAATAAAATGTCAATGCATCATGTAAAAAATTAAAAACTAAAAATAAAATCTAAGTAATAAAAAATTTTATAAAAAAAGAAAAAAATTAGCACAACCAAAGCAATGCAATCCAATGCATGCACGTTCAAGGTTGTTTAGTGTCAACATAATAAATATATAGAAAATAACACAGACCAAAATAAATTTATAAAACACTATTTAGACCTTCATAAAAACGACTGGGTTTGTTGGCCATAAAAAACCTAAATTTTCTATATCAAAAAAGAAAATAAAAAAATACTCAAAAAAAAAAAAAAAAGAAAAAAAAAAATATAAAATAAATAAGTGGAATAACCAGGCTAAAAACTAGTTCAAATATTGTATATGAAGCATAAAAAAAATTAAATAAGTGTACGAGTAAAAAATAAAATGGGCTGGCAAAAAAAAAAAACTACAAAATCATTTAACAAAAAATAAAAATATATAAACTTAGAAAAGAAAAAGTAACAAAACCGGAAGCGGAAGTGTGAAAAAGTTTTTCTAAAGTTAGACAAACACCCCATAACAAAAAAAAAAAAAACACAAAACTAATGGTTACAAATACAAAAAAAAATGCAACAACAATAAAACCCAAACAGAAAAACACATTGTTATTTTTAGAATAAACCAAAAACATACAAAAAAAAATAAAATTTTTTTACGCGGTCTACAAATTGATGTTATATACATATATATTTTTTCAAATGAAACAAGTGAAAGTGTTTAAATAGGTTAAACCAAATGTTTTAAATATTAAAAAAAAAGACTTGAAAAAAATCCCACCCATTAACAACTATGATGTCACCTTGTTCCCAATCACATTCCAATTCATCAAATTCTTATTTAAATAACTGTCCAAAAATGTCTTTAAAGTCTTCAAAAAACTGTAACAACAACACCGCCTTTAAATGCTCTTCTACAGCTGCTGCATCAGCAGCTTCTTCACCCTTTCTAATGCCTGCTGAATTTTATAAAAGTCTATTTGCATCGGCTGTCTTACATCATAATAATTTAAATGATACACATCATAATCATCATAATCATCATCATGCACATGATGCAAGTGGCCGCACGCATATGCATCCTCATTCACAGGACTCACGTTATTTTAAACATTCTGTAACACCACCTGTTGCACCTTCTTCACCGTTTTCTTGTTCTTCGTCTACGACCACCACTACTACTACATCGCATTTTCCTCGCAATTTATTATTTTCATCATCGGCAGCTGCTGTTGCTGCCATAACAGAATCTGTTAAACGTTCTCATTCAAATGAGAAGGTAAATTGCAAAAAAAAAAAAAATGTGTTTATTAAAAAGATATATTTGTTGATATATCGTCGGCTTATTATTGGTTTGACCCATACGCCAAAAAGTTGTTATCGAGAAAACGATAAAGAAGGTACATACATTTTAATTTTTGTATGCAAAATGGGCAGGTAGATCAAATTAGATACTGGATATCTCAGGTATGATACGAGATAACGTGAAAAGGGGTTCGGAATTAAAAAGGGTATATTTACATTATATATAATCCATACCTAACTCAATTTTTTCTAAAATGGTCGGTGGGTCAAACCAATAACAAACCGACGATATGTAGTTATAATTCATATCTTATTAGCTACACTGAGAAATTTAACCTTCATGATAATTATGAAACAATTTCATAGAATTTTTTTCGTAGATTCAATGAAGAATTTCATTATACTCAATAAATTTATTAGTACAGTGCACTCGCAATAACGTGAACGCCCGGAAGTGTAAACGACTCGGAAACGTGAACAACTTTTTTTTTTTATACAGACTACACTGATAGAAATTTGTGCGTAGTATTAATGAATTCCTTCATCTATCCAATGAATTTTTTCATAAAAAAGTCCCCAAAGAAACGTTTCATTGAGTCAATGAAAAGTGTTTCATTAAATCAATTTTAATGAATGGTTTCATTGAACCAATGAAAATTTCATAAAGTATATGACATTTTTTTCATTAATCCTATTATAATCGTTATGAAAGTTTCATGTGTTTAATGAATAAAATTCATAGTTTGTATGAAATATTTTCGTTGATATTTAATAATTTGCACTTTTTATGATTATTTTAGCATAGCATTAATTTGGTGGTTATTGAGAAATTATCATTCGTTGATATTATTTATAAGGTCTGGGGTTTATAGGATCTATAAATTATGTTTATAAAAAAAGTTCGAAAAGTTCGAAAGTAAACATCACAGGCTGTTCTGCAAAGGCGATGGAAGATTTTAATTAAACTCAGCCTGATTCAGCAAATTTTCGTTATTTGGAATATTATGACATGTAAGAAAGAAATCTAACAAGAAAGGTTTTCCCGGGGCCACCCACCAATGTAGCACAGTGGGGAAAATTCTCTTGTTTCTCAACAAATTTTACTAAAGCTCGTAATTTTTGACGAATTCGAAAAAGATAAAATTTGAAAAGTAGCTGATTAGATTTTAGATCAAAAATTACAAAATTTTGAAATTAAAATTTTTTTATTCATAAAAAGAAATATTTTAATTATTGTACTTTTTTTAAATTATGTATATTAAGAATTTTAATGATTGAAAAAATCGTTAAAATATAATTAACAGGCATTAAAATATTAAAAGCTGAACTATATAAACCAATTTTAATTTATTTCTGTTTTTATTTTTTCATTTTTACAAAATTGTTCAATTTTTCTTTACACTTTTTATAATTTGTGTTAAAAGATGACATATTTTCTTATATGTCGGTATAAAATATGAAATTTTTTATCGATCTGGCTTGGAATTCTGTAGAACGATCGACGATTATAGTCCACTTTATGAAGTTAAATTACGAACATATTAGATAAAAATGTTAAATATTTTTAACAATGTTGTTGAAAAACAAAAATTAATTATCGTTTAGCATAACGTTTTTGTGTAACATCGTCAAAACGAACAAAACTATATCGTTTTTCTTAGAGAATCTGTTCCCTGGAATTTAGTGACCAACTATTCAAATTCGTCAAAAACTGTTAGCTCTAGGCAAAGTTAATAAAACAAATTTATTTATATCAAAGTTTTGGTTAATTCTGTTTAAAAGAAATTTTCATTTTTTTATTTCAAAATGATACAAAAACAAAAATTTTTTTTCTTATTAAAATTCAAAATTTTTATGAAAAAAATTTGAAAATTTTTCATTGATTTAATGAATTTTTTATGAAATTATGAAAAAATTATAAAAAATGTTAATGAAAAAAATATCAATATTAATCAATTTTCATTCAGTTAATAAAATTTTTCATTAAACCAATGAATCGATTTTAATGAAATCGTTTCATTAATACTATGAAAGAAAATTCTATCAGTGTACTCTAAAACGTGAACAAAGTCTTAAAGCTCTACAGCGTAAACAAAAACAAAAAAGAGTATTTTTACGCTTTTTGTTAAAGATATCATTAAAACAAAAATTTAATCAAACATTTTGTTGAATAACGACTTCAAAGTACACTATGCGACAGGCAAAATCGGTATGGGATGAAATCAGCGGGAAATGTTATATCGGTAAAAAATAAGTTATACGTGTCCTGGCGTTTCGCTGGGTCACGTCTAGGAATCGAGATATATCGATTTGAAGTTAGTAACTATCATATAGGGGAAATTGTCACCTTTGGTGGTCTTTTTTTTGACATAACTCGAGAACCACTAGTCCGATTTTTCTGAAACGAATTTAAAAAAATTAGGAATTACAATTCTTTTAATCTGTTCAAACAACGTTTCGCTACATAAGCAACAGTTTCGCAGTTATAAATAAATGTATGAGAAAAAAACTATTTTTTGCTAAAAAATTAAATTTTTTTTTATTTTTAATTCATAAAAAATCCAAAACGGTAAAAAAAAGTGTCAAGTCCTATTACTTTCACGTAAATTCACATAACCTTTAAACAAAATGAGACATAGATCATGAAAATCGATGGACGCGTTTCGGTTTTATTCACAATTAAGTGAAGGTATGAATTTCAAAAATTTGCTCGAGATATGCTCAAAATTCATACCTTCACTTAATTGTGAATAAAACCGAAACGCGTCCATCGATTTTCATGATCTATGTCTCATTTTGTTTAAAGGTTATGTGACTTTACGTGAAAGTAATAGGACTTGACACTTTTTTTTAAATACTTTCATTAAGTGAATTAAAATAGAGACGGAGGATATTAGAAACATAAACAAAAAAAATCTAAAAATAGAATATTTGTGTTTGTTACACAGAAAAAATTATCAACCTAAAATATTTAATTAAAGATTTGATTTGAATTGAATTTGTTTCTTAACAAATATTTAACTGAATCAATTAATATTTTAATTGACTTTTAAATATATAAATACATATTTTATTTAAGACGCAATTATCATATTATTTTTTTATACACTGTATAAATAAATAGAAAATTTTCAGTATAAAATACCAAATACCTTTGAAGTTAACAAACAAAACAAGGACACACACAAACAGACTCAGCATTGCAAAAAACACACATATCAACGTATAGATCACACACTTTTTTGAGAGTATCATATTTTTTTTTTGTAGAAGTTATTTATAACTTTTTTCCTTCTTAGTTTTAATAAAAGGCTTAATTGATAGTATCATTACCGTGATAGGTGCAAAATCAATTAATATATTAATTGATTCAATAAATTTTTTAATTTAAACCCCTTTTTAGTTTTTCCTGTGTAGTATTGGTCACTTCTGATAATATGCAATAACAGAAAATCTAATAGGAAAGAAAACTGCAATTTAGCTGCATTACATTCGAGGCCATACTTGCGTGCGATCGCTAAACGGTCTTGTCTTGGTATTGTTACGTTTGTAATGTAAGAAGAGCGCAGGTTTGATTCTTGCAGCCGCAGGTTGTTAAAAAATTTATCATATAGAGACAATCTGACAATTATAAGACACAAATAATAATACAATTTAAATGGAAAATAACTAATGACGCCTGTCCATAAAATGGCAGAAACTAGTCTAGTCTGATTTAAAAATTAATAGTGTTTATAACTGGGACCGTAAATAATGATTATTGCTCGTTTTTTTGAATTAAAAAATCAATCACTTAGAAGCGACATAAAAAAAAAAATATTGCACCATTATTATTATTTTTTGACAATCTTTGCATATCCGTCATGATTTTTAAATTTTTGATTTTTAAAGTTTTCTTCAATTATTTTTGAGTAATAATAAAAAAAATCAGCCATAATCATTATTTTTGAGCAAAAAAAATAAAACTCAAAAATAATCATTATTTATGATTTTTATTTTTTTCGCTCAAAATAAAACTCACTTTCAATGTGTTGGATTGACATATATCAGGAAGTAGGAGGAGCTTATCGAAGATTATGGTATCAATCTCTTCTTTGGAAGATTCTCTAGCAGATTAATGCATCAATCATATTTGTGGGTGAGGTTTAAGGGGTTAATTTCAAAATAGGCCTTTTTTTGCATTTTTTTGTGGAAGTAACAATGTGTGGGATGGACATATCTCAGAAAGGAGGAGGAGCTTATCCAAGATTATGGTATCAATCTCTTCTTTGGAAGATTTTCTAGCACATTAATGCATCAATCTTATTTGTGGGTGGGGTTTAAGGGGTTAATAATTAATTTCAAAATAGGGATTTTTTGCCGTAAAGTCAAAATTTGGAAGCTCGATTTTCACCGTAGACGTATGTTTTAGTGGACTTTATTGCTCAGTACAATCCCAAGAATCAGAAACGCGAAGCACCCATTAAGATTTTTTTCCTTCCATACTAATCGCCCCGACCCTAATATGTATATATATTTACACCTACATGAAAGTGAGTTTTATTTTGAGCGAAAAAAATAAAAATCATAAATAATGATTATTTTTGAGTTTTATTTTTTTTTGCTCAAAAATAATGATTATTGCTGATTTTTTTTATTATTACTCAAAAATAATCATTACCATTGAAGAAAATCATTAAAACTCATAACATAATCATTATTGTGTAATTTTTATTATAAAACTCATAATGATTACGGTCCCTGGTTTATAATTTTTAGATAAAAACGTTTATTTTTCTTCTTAACCTCAACATTTCTAAAAGAAAATTAATTAATATTGTTAATTTTTTCATTAACATTTTTTTATGATTAGGTTAGATTAGATGAAGCTAGGTGCCAAATGTTGAGACTGTAGCTTTGCTAGTTAAAGAAATACGCCAAACGCCTCTTTTTCGAAGATAAAAGTTCATTATAAAAATTGGACTTTGTTCACAAATGAAGCGACTACATTGCCCTTATCATTAGTTTATGCACAAAATGATTTTTGTTTTCAATGACCAACATCCTAATGAACATATTTAAACAAAAATATATTTTTATATTTTTTTAAAAATGTGTACAAGGGTAGACACATTAAATGACAAAAGAAAAACTAAATTTTTATATAAAGTTGACGAAATGTGTATTTGAAAAGTACGGTTTATTGGTATTATTGTTAAAGTTTATTTCTGAAGTTAAATTGTGATTTTTTATTTTAAAATTTTCGCAACCGAAAACGTGAACACATTTGTAAACGCGAATACCCTTGGTAAAAATTACTTCACATTTTCGAGAGTTCACTGTATTAACAAAATTTTCATAAACTTTTTTTCATTAAATTTCACAGTTTCATAAAAAAAATTCATTTGATTTCATAAATTATGTTTTCATATATGTAATGAAAATTTTCTTTAGAGCTATGAAATTATTTCAAAGACTTAATTTTTTTACGTTTTCATACAAATTTCATAATTTCATAAATTTTTATATATTTGAAACTTTAGTTTTAAGATTTAATTCTCAAGTGTTCAACATATTTTATAAATTGTTCTATTATTTCATTTCGGACTTCAATGAAATTGTTTAAAAAATTATATGAAGCGGTTTATTCGCTTGGTTTCTATACAATATTCAAGACATTTATAAAGAGTTTTATTAATTCAAACATCTTCTTGATATTTAAAAACTTCATGAAACTGTTTCATAAATTCCATAAACGCTTCATTGTAGGAATAATTCATTAGTTTTATGAAGATTGTTATTAGTTCTACAAACATTTCATAAACATTGACTTTAATGAAATGTGTTTCGTAGATTCTATGAAAAGTTTCAATGGTCGAGTTCCAGTGACAATTTTCATTAAAGCTATAATGAAATTCATGACTGAAGTGAAAATAACTGTCTCAGTGTATACACAAAAAAAAAAAAAAAAAAACAAGTCTGTGAAGTAAGCAACATTTTTACTGGGAGGATCCTAAACTAAGTTCTGCGAAAATTTTTCTGAATTTAGCAACTTTTTGTGCGGATCCTTCCAGCAAAAATCTTGCTAACTTTACTGACTTTTTTTGAGTGTAGTTAAAAATCGGTATACTAACTTTTCATTTAAGGATGTCTTCTTGTTTCGAGGACTGAAATTTAAAAGTTTTTTTTAAAAACTTGTGGAGAGAAAACGGCAAAAGATTTGTTAATTTTGTTTTTTTTTTGTATTTGCTTGCATAATTCATCAGGAAAAAACACAAAATTAACAATTTGTCAATAAGTGGGCTGTTTGAAAAATACTCGGCCTCCAAAGTAGGGCTACCAGCAGTTACGGTTATCTGAAAAAAAAAACGGAAAACGGGCAACTAGTTAGCTTGAATACCTTTATATCCACGTGATCAATCATGATGTTTGACAATAAAAAATCGATATGTGACCAGTTTTTATGTAGTCCAGTGTAAAAAACAATTAGTAAACAATTTTTTTCGAGATAATTGAGCATGGGACGACATCAATGTTAATTCTTCGTCGTTTAAGCCCTATGTCATCAAAATCGGTTCAATAAAACTTGAGAAATCCTGCATACCAGTTAACTAGATGTGGTTTCGCGAAAAACTAGTTTAAGTATTTTGCGAATACCTCATTGAGCCAAAAACATTGCTTCACAAAAATGGCTGTATCTACCAAACTATTTCGAATATTTTTGATTACCTAAGCTAAAAAAATATGCAAAAAAAAATCTAAAAAATAATTTTAAAAACAAGAAGACCCCCTTAAATCAAATGTATTTTTCATTTATTTTTAACAATTAAAAAATTAGCTTAAAATCCGTAAAAAAACAAGATTTTCTGCATTTTGTTATGAATTTTAAGGTTTGAGATTATATATATAATGTTAGTACTATAAATGGAAAATACTAATTGCTTATAAATGTTATAGAAATACGAAAAAATCTTGTGAGGATCAACGCTAGAGAGACAGCCGTACTTTCGACCAAAGCGACTTGGTCATCAGCAGCCTTATTCTAAATAATCCACCACACACAAGACACGTTGTTGTGTTGTGTTTAAATATTATATAGTATACATGCCGGATTCCCAATTCGTTCCCAATAATTTTTAACACTAGCAGTTGGACTGGCAACCCTGCCAATTTAAAAGCTGCCCTATGGGGAATGAGGAGTCAATTGACCTAAAAGTGACTGGTTAAAGAAGGACTTATCACAGGACTGGTATAATTTAATACTGAAGTGGGTTAAGCAATGTCAATTGTCCTAAAATTAGCAATCCTGTGAATGGTAAAGGGAGGACATCCACTTAACCAGAATGCTTATTAACAAGAAAAAGCCAGTTGGCCAGAATTTTACCCATTGGAAGCCGTTTAGTTTTCGTTTATTTTTTAAACTAAAAATTATTATTTTCAATTTATAACGAGCTTTCAACCTCCGTATATTTACAAAAATAAAGCAAATCAAACATATTAGCTAGGTTGATACTAGTATTTCGATCTGGCTAAAGATCTCATCAGAACCCGAAGTTTTAGAAAAGTTAGAGCCTCCATAATAGGCAGAACTTTAACAAAAAACCTATTAATAATCAATTTTGCTCCATTCTTGTCTTCTTAGTAATCAACCACGTGGTTAGGTCTTTTCCTAACAAGCATCATGACGTTACTAAACTTTGAAGACCAAAAATGTTCTATTTATATATAATAAAATTTTAGTGTGTACTCTGGCTCAAGTAATATTTTTTACAGTTATATTAGTTCTTTGTTTTTATATAGATCGAGATTATTTTTGTGTTATTTTCAATTTATAACGAGCTTTCAACCTCCGTATATTTACAAAAATAAAGCAAATCAAACATATTAGCTAGGTTGATACTAGTATTTCGATCTGGCTAAATATTTCATCAGAACCCGAAGTTTTAGAAAAGCTAGAGCCTATATAATAGGCAGAACTTTAACAAAAAACCTATTAATAATCAATTTTGCTCCATAATTTAGTTTTTTTTTGTCGACATTTATGTTTTTTTTGGGTTTATTAAAAAATTATCGGCAAGCGAAAATTGACCTAAAAGAACCTGGAAAAGGACTTATCACAGGACTAGTATTATTTACAATTGATGTGAGTTATGAAGTGTAAATTGATCTAAAAAGACTAGTTCCGTGACTGGTAGAAGTAGGACATATTACCTAACTGGTATACATATTGACTAGAAAAAGCCAATGAGTTACAAATTTATTGTTTTATTTTCTACCGTTTTTTACATTAAAAATTCCTTTCAGGATAGTCATGTCGTTAGTCCATTTGGTTAGTCCTCCGACATGGCCCTAGTGTGCCAGTCTTGTGGTATGCCCATCTTTGGTTAGTCCTGTGGCATGCCACTATGTGGTTTGAAGCAGGACAAATTACCCCGTCCTATGACAAGCCCATGTTAAAGTTACCAGTTGTTTACATAGGGTGGGGTTTAGCAGAGGACCGGTCTCTGGCACGAAGGGACCGATCCTGTGGCACACGCAGGACCGGTCCCATTCCCCATAGGGTGTATTCTAAACTTGCTAAAAAAAGAGTGAGTTGTTTGTTATATACTCGTATACCTGATCAAACCAAGAGTTCTTGTGGGGGTGGTGGATTCGAATGAGGCTGATGATGACCTTAGTCGCTTAGAACGAAAATGCGGCACTCCCCCGAGCGCTGATTCTCACAAGATTTGTTTTCGTATTTCTCTTACTTTAATTAACAATTGATGCTTCCTTTTTATAATATAGTTAAACTCTAGCCCCCATATTCATAAAAATGTTATACATCATTTCAAATACCTTTCAGTTCAAAAACATTTAAAATTTACACAAGGCAAATACCTGGATGTCGTCAGTTCTGTAATGGAGACTACACTTGGGATCATTAACAGGTGGGCGACCAAAGTGGGACTGGGCGTAAATCCAGAGAAGACGGATTTGGTACTTTTCACTCATAAGACCAAGGTGGGCCCGTGGACCACACCTAGGCTAGGGGGAACCAATCTTGTTTTGAAGGACCACACAAAGTACCTGGGGGTCATATTGGACAGCAAGCTGTCGTGGAAACTCAATGTAGAGGAGAGAGTTAAAAAGACTACAAATGCGCTCTATGCATGTAAACGAATGCTAGGCAAGACTTGGGGTCTATCTCCCAAACTCATGCACTGGGTTTACACGGCAGTGGCTAGGCCAATTTTACTCTATGGAGTACTTGTTTGGTGGAAAGCGTTAGAGAAAATGTCTTACTGTAGGCGGCTTGAGAGCGCGCAGAGACTCGCTGAACTTTGTATAACAGGCGCACTTCGCAGCACGCCTACCGCGGCACTGGATGTAATCCTGAATCTACAACCGATTAATCTAGTGGCGGAGGGCGCCGCCAGGAAATCCGCCGTTCGCCTTTGTGCTACGGGGAGATTTACGACGAGACCTTATGGTCACGGGATGATTATTGAGGATAGGATCTGTAGCAGTGACTACACCATCCCGAAAATTGGCTTCACCACTGGCTTGCGTGTTACCCTGAGTGAATACGGCTGGTTGGCAGGCCTTCGTCCTGACCACAGAACCTTCAACTTCTTCACTGATGGTTCAAAGATGGAGGAGGGGGTCGGGGCAGCGGTTTTCTGTCGAGAGCTGGGTATCGAGGAGTCATATAAACTTCCCGATTACTGCAGCGTCTTTCAGGCGGAAGTTATGGCGGCCAAAATGGCTGCTGACCTTGCTCTTGTTTCTGAAACGGAGGGCAGTTACGTTAATTTCTTTATTGATAGTCAGGCGGCTATCAAAGCTATCGCCGCCAACTTGACCTACTCTTCGATTGTCCAAGAGTGCAAGAACTCTCTAGGGAGACTTGGGTCCGGAAGGAGAGTCCACATCTATTGGGTTCGTGGGCACCGGGGTATTGAAGGGAATGAGGTTGCGGATGAACTGGCTAAACGGGGAGTCCATTTGCCAGTTGAAATGGCATTGGACGTTCGCGTGCCACTTCGGTCTCTGAAAAGGGATGTAGAATCCACGATGATGCGAAGAGCTGATGCGGTTTGGAGAAATACCGAAACATGCAGAGTATCTAAAGTCATGTGGAAATCCTACGATCCCGTAGCGACCGAACTTTTATTGTCCTTGTCCAGGAGCGACTGTAGACTTCTTGTGGGGATTTTAACTGGTCACTGCTGGACGGCAGTTCTTGCCAAGAGAGCGGGAAGGCTGCAGAGTGACGAATGTAGATTCTGTGGGGTACCGGGGGACAGAGAGACGGTGGAACACCTAATGTGCCATTGTCCTGCTCTTGCACGCTCAAGGGCGAAATGTTTAGGGGACCACCTATTCCGCGATCTGGGAGAAATCTCAGAAATCGGAATCTTGAGACTTCTAACATTTGCTAAGAGGGTGTGGGGAACTCTGGCTACCATCACTAACGACTGACCTAACGTGGGGGTTATCGTTCCTTATCTGGTAACGCTAGGGACCTAATGGTCTATGCGGGGTCTTTGACCGGCCAGCTCAACCTAACCTAACCTACACAAGGTTTAAAATAGATATTTTAAGCTAATATTCGTTTATGAGTATAGCTTTAAGGCTTAAAATTTATTTTAAATCTGAATTCAAAATTTTTATGAATACGGGCGTAAAAATACATCTTAGATGCGACTTACCAATTATGATAGAATTTAGACTGTATACCTCGAATTTGAACACCAAATTTTAATATTAGCTTAACTTTTCGAAATATTCGCGAATTTAACATTCACAAAAAATCAAGTTTTTTATTTAAAATTTCTTTATAATTCATATAAGTTTGTTGCATTTATAACCAACTGAAAAATATTGAATTTTCGACGCCACCCCTTCGAAATTTGTTGTGGCACGAATATTGTCTTTTATGTAGCAACGGTTGAGACTACCCAGGTAGAAAAATACAATCTTTAAAACGTTTTAAAAGCATTTTTCATGATGGTACAAGCGTTTTTAGAACATACCAAATTACAAATTTAAAGCGTTTTGAGAATGTGCAAAATGATAACCCAAATTTACGGTCTGAGGATGGTATTTTATAACGTTCTCAAAACATTGCAAAACAAAATTTTTGAAATGCTTTTTCAATCGTTAAATAAGTATTTGCAGAACATTTTGGCTTACAGTTATTAAGCGTTATGAAAACGACCCAAATGATAACCGCTTTGAGGGTTGTAATTTTGAACATTGTCAAAACGCTCGAAAGACAAATTATAAAGATCTTTATGAATTGTTCATAAATACCACAAATAATGAAACATGTAAAATATGATTAAAATAATATAAATAAAGTAACAAAACATTGTAATTTTAAATAGTTTAACTAGCGTTTTATTAAGTTTTGAAAAAGTCCTCTAAAATATTGCTTTATCTGTCCTCAAAATATAGTGCTTTATAAAAGATATACAAGGACTATACACTTTATAGAGTCTCTACATTATGGGCTGGCCATATTGAGTGATTTATTGAACTCGGTTCATGAAGAGAAAAGCATATAAAAAAATTGCATAAGAAACCGAGTTCGCATATAGATAGACCCCTTATGACAGTGTTGTTTTTTAATCAGTAAAATATTTTGTAAAAAAAAAAGTATTTCTAAAGTACTATTGGCAAATGTTAAAAAAACGCTTTAACGCAATGGTTTTACATTGGTTTTATTTTATAAACCGTTGTAAATTTTGTACGATAAGAACTTCTAAAGTACTTTTTACAAACGTTGGAAAAACGCTTTGAACCAATGTTTTTACAGTGTTTTTATTTCACAAATATTTGTAAGTTTTGTATAAAAAGTATTCCTAAGTATTCGAATAGCAATCCAAAATAATGTTTTTTAAATGCTTTTTTTCGTATTATTTGCAATTATCGCTTTGGAAACGCTTTTATTTTCGTACCATCAAAAACAAACGTTTTGAAAACTCTTCGTTTTTTGTACCATCCCAAATTTCTACCTGGGTAGTTGCTGGCTCACTAGTCACGTTGGTTAGCGAAATATGGCATCTGAAAATTTTTAAAACTCGTAAAAAAGTTACTAAAATTACTTTACAAAATAAAACATTAAATGAAAAGTATTGAAAAATGAAAAGCTACGAGAATCACTGAGATCTTAAATTAGAGATAACACAATTGCTTCTAATGACATGTCGCATGATTAATTTATCAAAAGATCAAAGGTAAACTTTTCGTGTTAAAAGTTCGCGGCCGAATATTTAAAATTGTAAGGTGATATTCGTTATCTGCTTCACCAAGTCCTTTATAAATGATATGTCGCTACCCCCGATGCATCAAATTCTTCTAATTTTGTTGAACTGTGTAATAGTAACATTTTAATTATGATCTCAAATCTGACTATTCAAAATTAAATATATTCTTTTACTTTTACTATATTTTCTTGTATTTTTACTAAAATATTTTCATTTATTTTTACTATAAAATAAAAAATTAAAAAAAAAACTCGCAAATCCGTAAAAAGAAACGATTTTATTTTAACTATCAAAACTGAGCTAAATAAAAATTTAAAAATGAGCTAAATAAAAATAAAAAAAAAAACTCCCAAATCCGTAAAAATAAATGATTTTATTTTAAAGTTGTATTTATTCGACCTTTCAATATTTAATAAATAAAAATCTTCGAGCTCGAGGTCTAGTTTTTTATAATGATTAATTTATTTTTCAATATTTCGACATTCCTCAAATGTCATCTTCTGGAAAATATTTAATGTTTACATAAATAACAAAAACAAAAAACTTAAAAAATCGTTGTTATCACCACGTCATATATTATTATACTGATTTTATGTTATATTAACTATCAAAAATGAAATCCCAAATTATTAAAAATATCAGTTAACTTTTATTTGAACGGTTATTAACTTTTTGGTTCAAATAAAAAATTTTTTTAAAAAGAAATTTTAAATGAAAATAATAAATGCTACAGAAAAACAGTATTTGTGTAGTTTTTTTTTTTTTTAATAAATGCTAAAATAAGTAAAGAAAAAATATTTCTTAGTAGTTTAAATGTAACTGTATTCTTTAAAAAACAAAGTTTACTGAATACTTTTTAAATAAACCACAATATTGTGAGTGTATGAAAAAAAAAGTATAACTAACAAAATTATTAAACCCGTGATTTTGATAAGTACGGTCATTTGGCCACAGTGCATGCTTACATTGATGGTAATCCATGCGTAAAAATGTCAAAATAACAAATATTTTGGTAAAATACACAAAAATTTGTATATTTTACCAAATAATTCGTTGTTTTGACATTTTTTTCTTATTTTTATCATGAATTATTATCAGTGTAAGTATATAAAAATCGTAATTTTATGAACAAAATTGAAATCTGTAGCGTTTTTTGGTTGACCAGCAAAAGTTATACTTGAGCTTGGATAATTATAAAACACTGCATTAAACTTTGATTCTCCACAAAATTTTGCATATTTGCATTTTCATAGTCACATACATCGCAGTCGTACACTGATAATTAGCGTAAAATGAGTAAAATAAAAAAAAAATCTCAAAGTAACCGAAAATGTGTACATTTTACGAAAGTTTTTGTAGTTTTGACAATAATTTCGTATTTTTATGCATGGATTATTATGAGTGTATGTTAAAATAAGGCGAAAAACAAGGAACAACATTATTTATTTTTACTTCTTTATATTTTTGTTAGGTTGGGTTACGTCAAAAAGAGGATTGATTCGGAGAAGGGAAAATTCTTCCCTAATCCGACTCAATTCCCTGAGGACTTACACTTAAGCCAGAATGTCAGCTTCTTGTGTGCTCTAAACAATCGGCCCTATGTCAGGAATCCCCAGGAACTCCGTAGCATTGACGAAATTCCTCAACTTCTTCCAGTACAGTACATAAGAAGCTCTAAATTTAGTAAAATTTAGAATTCAGCGAATTGCGTAGCACAGTGGTACATTTTCAGAGAAGGCGTTCAAAAATCTATAACTTTTGACGGAGTTGACGTATTTTAGTTTTAATTGAACATATCAATCTTAAAAATAAAGTTACATATTAAGGGTTAAACTTATACAACACCTGTTTTTGCTAAATTTTAGTTTAATACTCCGATTTTTTTAACAACCACGGTCTGGTAACTTATCTTAAAAGTAGAAATAGTAAAATCCTTCTGTTTTTCTGTATTTTTCATTGATACACTCTGAAAAATAAGTACCCGATGGAAAAAGTTTCTATATATTCATATACAACTTGATACCATTATATATATCTTATACTAAGTTTATGAAAATTTTCTGTTATGGGGTAATATATTAGCATATCTTGTATATAGATCTATATATGACCATATATTCTATCATAAATGATCATATCGCGCTTTTACTTCAAAACTGTCATAAGTCAAAAAATGCGATTTTTGAGTTATATTGTGTAAAAATTTCATATCAATATCATGTATACGAGATAGAGGATAATATATTTTATTTTTTCTTTAAAGTGGATGCAAAGAGTATATACTTCATAGAGAAACTGTGCTACTAATGAGTCTGTCGATAATTAGCGAATTCGCACACTAATCTCACTAATAGAAAAATACATTAAAAACCCGTATTTATAAAAAACGTGACCAAATAAATAGACAAAGGTTCGAGAGAGGCAGATATGGATTGAAAACTTTAAACTCGTTTTCTGCAAAATCGTATGTTTTGAGTTATGTCACTTTTGCAGTAAATGAGCGATATGTAAGTGTATATGGTACAACTAATCAAAAATAATTCTAGCACTTTTATATATAATTATATATGGCAACACATATCATTTTATATAATAAAATTTAATGAAAAATGTATCCCTTTTTCATATTTTTTTTGGAATAGAAATGAGTTTAAAAATTTAATGCAAAAAAAAAATTAATTTGTAGAGCACAATTAAAGGTCGAAAAAAACATAATTTTTATTTCTAATAAAAATTATATTAAACTTGATTATTAATAACTTTTATTAAAGTACTAAAAACGACGTGATAATTATTAGATTTTAAAGCAGGTTTGTAATTCAATACCTTTTTATAATAACGGTAGTTGGCTTCCACAGTTACATCAAGACCGAAATGAAAATTAAAAAAAGCGATTCCATTAAGGCAGACATGGGCGACATCAATTACATTTCAAAATCACTCACTTGTAAAAATATTTATAATAATTTCAGACCTACGCTCGCAGTCGTGGGCTTAAACGCTTCGTTGGAAAATTTTAAATTTTTCAATACCACACATAGGACATAATACCAATATTTGTGTATTTAATTACAGACCTATTACTCTTTTATATCTAATTACATGTAATTGGGTTTAATTGAGCAATTGGCCTATAATTAAATAGCCAGATGTTATTAAATTCCAATGTTTGGTATTTAAAGTTTTACAAATTTTCCAAGGAAGCATAGGTCAGAAATCATTAATGATATTGAAAATGTTCACAAGTGAATGATTGTGAAATGTAAGTGACGTCACACAGTGTGCATTAAGGACATGTGTGGTCTTCTATAACCGGTCCTATTTTTTTATTTTACCGGTTTGATTATAAAATATTTTGAGTTAAAATAACGCTTAAATATCGAAATACTGATTTATAACGGTATTCTGTAGATATAACAAAACTTAAGTTGTAAAATTTTGAAATAAACACTTTGATATTAGAAGATACATGTCACTATTGGAATTATAGTTTAACAATGTTCATTATAATTAAAATGTTGTGTTTGCCAATTGTAAGCAATGAACATATAGACTACAGAAGAGCTACGGTACTCAATATCTGTTAAATTTTATATGCCAACTGGTTTTAAGAGAAACAGTTTTTTAGAGGTTTTTTTAATGCATATTTTTTAGTATATATAAACAAAATATTATGCTAGTTATAGCTGTAATGAAAGTTTTTGTTAAACTAACTTTCGCCAATTTTAACTTTTTCGCTTAAATTTGGCGCACGTGCTTTTTTAAGCTGTTTACATATTATACTGAAAGATAAACGCAGAGTTTTTCATATAAAGGGTCCGCCGAATAACTTTTTTTTTTTGAAAATGCTATAAAAAAAAACTACTGAATATTTTCTTAAATTTCTTTTTTATTTGAAAGTACAATCCTTCCGGTTAATAATGGAAAATAATTTCATTCAAATGGCTGCCTCGGCTGGCCATGCAGTATGAGCTCCATCTGAAACGATGATTTTTTTTTTTGGCAAAATCGGCATCGTAAAAAAAACGTTATATGGCGGACCCTTTGCATTTTAGGCACATTTCGCTTTTTTCCCATTACCCGAGCTTCTTTTTTTCCTTTTTAACACGAAATAATGTTCAGATTTATGCAAAAAATACTTTTATCGTTTGCGAAATGTGTTGATATATTGTTTACTTGTTAATCTATAGTTTTAAAAAAATACTGTTACTGGCTGACTGACTGACTCAACAACGCCGAGCCAATACTGCTGGAGCTATGATCTTGAAATTTGGCGCGGAAGCCAATCTTCCGTCGTAGAAAAGACAGAACGAACATTTTCCCCCTTGGCGGCCTGCCCAAAACCATTTACCGGGAAAGCACAAATGTTCAATATGCGATCTTTCTGGTATGACCTAATTCTCCGGTAAGGAACTTTTTGAATTTTTCCTGAAACGTGGTGAAATAGGCTAAATGGCCAAAAAGTCTCCCCTTGGCGGCATGTCCAAACCGCTGAAGCTACGAACTTGAAATTTGGTATGTGGGTTCCTACTCAGGAGCAAACAATTCTATACAGTGGATTTTTGGAAAATCCTACTGGGAGGTGCAGTAAGGGGAAAGCCCACTTGCTGGCCTGGCCAAACCACTAAAGCGAAGAACTTTAAATTTTGTATGTGGCTACCATATCACGAGTAGTCATCAATATTGACGGGATTCTGGTAAATGCCCTCGGGGAGGAAAGAAAAGGTGGAAATCTTCCTCTTAGCGGCCTGGCCACACCGCTGAAGCTGGGAACTTGAAATTTGGTATGTGAGTTTCTAAGCAGTAGTACACTCAAAATATAATTACGTTAAAAATTATCTAAAATACCTACTAAATTATCTGAAAACACAACTACAAAAGGACTACTGATTTTACGTTATATTCAACCTACATTGATAAATGATTTTAAACATTGTTTAATAAAACCGATACAAGTAGTAAAAACAACAGAGTCTCTTAAGACAACCCTTAATATGTAACGGATAAAATATAAAAAAACTATTTTCTTCCTTTGTTTTTGAAATTGAACATTTTTTTTTTTTATTGCTGTTTGTTGTGTTTGAATTTCCTGTAAATTTAATTGAAATAATTTTGTATTTAAACAAACACCTTTTGGGAATTATTGGAACTTTTTTTTCTGAAAGAGAATAAATAAAATTCAAAATTTAACTGCCATTATTTAACTACTGCCGAAAGGACGTTTATTTCTACAGTTTGTTATTTAAACTGCCGATAGAAAAAGTTGAAAAAAATATTTATTAATTTGTATTTTATTAATTCGCGTTGTAGCGAAAACAGACCAGTGCCTCTGGTGCTAATCGAACCCACGATCCCCGCACTTATAAGCCAGCATGCTACCAACTAGCCTACAGGGGAGCACCTATGAAAAAAATATTTCTATGGATTTTAATTGATTCTTTATTTAAAAACAAACTTTACCTTAAACTCTATAAAAATGGAAATATATTGTGAGTGTAAACATATATGTAGAGCGGACTATAGTAAATTTCTAACGAGAGTAGAAAAAAAAATTAATTTCTAACGAGAGTAGAAAAAAGCTAAAAGTCTTTCCTTGGCGGCCTAGCCAAATTTAATGACCCGTATATGTACAAATCCCGGATAAAATTGTATCAAATTATATCTAATTCCATGTAATTAGATACAATTTCGGATCAATTTGTATGTGCTTATATGTGGGAACTTATCAAATGAGATATCATTTTGTAAGACTCTAAACTAAACTTTAAACCGTTTAAATTAAAAAATGCCTGGTAGTTAATAACTACTTTTGAAATTTTTAATTAAAAACAAATCAACATGAATTAAAATCTTTTCCATAATTTTTTTTTCAATAATTTCAGAAACCTTCAAATTATATCTGGCCCAATACAAACGCCGCAACTGAAGCCAATAACAATACCATCACTGATACTACACACATTACTAATCCGGCTACCCCACCAACACCACCACCCGATACTCATATAAATTTAGAACAAACACAAAAATCATACAGTAGCTCCCTTAAACCAATAGAAAATACCGAATTAATTGCAATACCACCACAACATCAAGAAGAAACTCAATCCCACAAATCGAACAAACATAAACAAATAACTACGTCATCATCATCCTTGGCAGAGAATCATCTTGGTAACAGCTCAACAATGCCTATAGGTGGTGTACAAGGACAAAATCCTACACAGGGTTTAGTACATTGGATGAGTGCTGTTATGGCAGAACATATGACAGGGCAAACACATCATGATCCCACAGGAGTGGGTATGCACTACATGTGGAATGGTAATGTGGATGTAAGTACAAATTTCAACTATCCAAAATACTACACTGATAGCAAAAAATTAGTAAACATTTTTGCTAAAAACTATTAAAAATTGATTTAAAATTACGTTGCAGAAAAACTGCTAAAATTATTATTATTTTTTTTTTGCTAAATATTAGTATGAAAAGTATGAAAAGCAGAAATAATTCTGTTGAATCTACAAATATTTAGTTATTTTTGAGCTAAAGTTTAGTTAATTGAAAGTACCAAATCATTCTGCTAAAATCAGCAAAAAAAAATTTACTAAATATTAGTAGACAAAAAAATAAAAACAAAATTTTATTTATAAAGTTTGTTTTAGCAAAAATTTCTATTTATTCTAAAAATGTTGTTGATATTACAGTTTTTGTTTTAACTCTAAAAATATACGCACTATTTTTGGCTTTTCACGCTTTGGTTTATCGATGAGGATGCCAGTTTCTTTCACTTTTTTCACAAGATAACGAACATACGGACCATATTCGTTCAGCGGAAGGATAAAACTAATTATCTGTCAAATCAGACATGAGCTAAGTGTTACCATTCATGAAATAAGCACTAGTTGAAAAAAAAAACGTTAGATGGCGGACCCTTTATAATGTCTTATGGTTCCTTAAGAGGAACAAAGGGCCACAACGAAATCGTTCCATTCGGTTCTTCTTGATGCAAGATGTTTCATCTCTCTCCAGCTTAGGCCGCTTTGATTAATTTCAAGCTCAAGTTGCCGTCTCCAGGTGTGAGATGGGCGTCCAACTCTTCGTGTATTTGCATGGGGATTCCAATCTATAGCAGCTTTTGTTATGTCATTCTGTGGTCTGCGGAGCGTGTGACCAATCCAGCGCCATTTACGATGAAGAATACCAATGTGGATTGGGCGTTGGTATGTTTTCTCCCATAGTTGCGTATTGGAAATGGTATTGGGCCAAAATATTTTTAATATACTTCGCAGACAGCGGTTTATGAATACCTGGATCGCGTTTATATTGTGAGATGTTGTGTTCCATGATTCGCAACCGTATAGGAGGACTGACTTTACACAGGAGTTAAATATACTGATTTTAGTACGTTTCGTGATGGTAGGTCGTAAGATACCAAATGACTGGTTAGCCTTTGAGATTCGAAAGGCTAAAAATATTAAGTAAAAGTTTTTCCTAAGAATAGCAAAATAAACTGCTATTTGCAGTTAAATAAAATTCAACTCGAATATAACTAAACGTTGTAATTAGATTAGATCAGAAGGCACTATGCACCGCGACCAATGTAGGTCTTTTGTGCTGCCTAAAGTTACCTACAGATTCAAGCTACCTATAAAGCCAATTATCCTATTAGGCAAAATGTTCGCGATGTCGGAAGGCGAAATGAAGCGATCACCTAGAAACCTAAGTCTCCTATAACAAAGCCTCTGACATTCGCAGAGAACATGCTCCGAGGTCTCAGACACCATCTCACAAAACCTACACATATACGTGTCCGATTGACCCTTCCTGTGCAGATGGTATCTGAGATTAGAGTGTCCAGTTAAGTACGACGCCAGGGTCCTCAACCCCCCCCCCCCCCCCTTTCAAGCGACAAGAGTCGCCTCGACCCCCTACTGGAAAAAGAGGTCAGTCTCTTAGCCTGGCGCTGACCAGGAGAGTTTTCCCAGTAACTAGAGAATTCAGACTCTCTCCATGCCCTTAGCCTTTCCCTAACATACCCCGCAGGTATTCCACAGAATGGGTCAGGGCCTTCGGGCCCTGCGGTTGTTAACAATTGTATTTTTGCTGTTCTTATTAATATTAATCAAAAATATTTAGCCAAAAAATCTGCTAATTTTAGCAGTTATTTCTGCAACGTCATTTTTAACTAATTTTTGGTAAAGTTTTCTGCTAGTTTTTCCAGTTTAATTTGTATGAGTGTACTTATAACTATGTATGTGCTATGGTTCTTTCTTCTCACAAAACTTTTGTAAAAATTTGAATTTTTGTGAAAAATAAATTCGTTTTTGTTTAGAACTCTTTTTTAAAATTAACAACCTTTGTTTAAAAAATTTTTTGTTTTCTTTATATTTTTCATTCTTTTTAATTTTTTTTTTTCCTTTTTTTAATTTAACAAAAGTTTGTTGTTTGCTTTGTCCAGTTGGTTGAATGTTCCTTGTTAGTTAAGGATGCAAGTCTTTAATTGTTTTTCAAAACTCAATTTCTTTTCTTATGTTTGTTCATTATAATTTTGCGCTAGTGAAGAGTGAATTAAAAAAAAAAAATTATTATGAAAAAAAGTTTTCCTTTAAAAAAAAAAAAACTTATAGGAAGCAAGTGTAAGATTTCTATGAGTAAATAAGGAAATACAGTTCAACCAAAGAGTATATACAAATAGAGAGACTACACTTCCCACGTCCCTCAGCAACAAAATACCGAACTCGAACAAACAAAATAAATATTTTTTTTACACTAAAAAATTATTGCAACATTTCGATTAAACATTGTTGCCTAAAACACTCACTTTTATGTGGCTTATGTTTTGTTATTTTCTATTTAAAATAAATGTTTTTAAATTTTATCTTGCTGATTTTATCGTTAGTATTTGAAATAATTAACAAATTTATTAAATTTTTATTTAAAAACATGATAAAAATTAATTAAAACTTTTTTAATTTCTGCAACATGTTTTCATCTGCTCGGTGGGAGTTTACGAACAAATAAAAAGAGGGCAGATGGAGTGACACTGAGTAGTATATAAACACACTGGTTAAACAATGTTTGATAAAATGTTACTGTTATTCAAGAGAAGCATTTATATGATCGAATTTTTAATAATTAAATTCTTTAAAAAAAAAACAAATTATTGCACTATCTAAATTTGGGCTTGAAAACCGATAAAATACACTTAAAATTATAAGTAAAGAAATCCGAAAACTTGTTTCAAATAGGTCTGACGGGCTTCTTTTTATTTATTAAATATTTCATAAATATGATGATAGCGTATCATAACTTTTTATGAAGTTCTTCTTAAATATTATAAAACATTTCATAAATACGATCATACAAATTAAGAAACGTTTCATTATTATAATAAATTTCCATAAACTTTTATACAAATGAAATTAAATGAAAATTATTCAAGTTCGAGGCAATACTCTATATTTCTTTATTAGGATATTGTCCTAACAAGAAACAAAACCGTGTTTTGAATATTTACCAAAGGTTGACATACACACAAAAAACAAGTTTTCAATTTATTTGTTGATCAATGGTGATAATCTTTAACTTCGAGCTCATATATATATTAGTTCTCATGTAGTGAGTAAACTAGTTTATATGAATGTTTGATGTTTTGAATGGGATTGTCACCTCTTTCAAAACGTGTTCTGATGATGGGAACCTAGAAAATTCCCGAAAGGGTCAAATAATATTAAAATTTGAAAACAAAAGCTCTATAGATTAATAAAGAAATATAGAGTATGGCCTCGAACTTGAATAATTTTTATTTTCTTTGCACAATTAAAGGTCGAAAAAATACATAATTTTTATTTTTAATAAAAATTATATCAAACTTTTATACATATTTTTAAAATATTTCCCTAAATTTCTTTATATTAATTACAGGAACGAAGCTATAGGGTCCGCCAAATAACTTTTTTTTTTGAAAATGCTATAAAAAAAAACTACTGAATATTTTCTCAAATTTCTATTTTATTTTAAAGTACAATCCTTCCGGTTAATAATGGAAAATAATTTCATTCAAATGCCTCGGCTGGCCATGCAGTATGAGCTTCATCTGAAAAGATGATTTTCTTTGGCAAAATCGGCATCGAAAAAAAAAACGTTACATGGCGGACCCTTTATTTGTTTTTTTTTAATTCTTTTTATTGACTTTAATAAATTTTATTTTAATTAAAACCAAAAAGTACAAAGGTAAATGTATTAAATAAATACAAAGTTATTCGCGACATATAAGTTGCCCTAATTTATTTTTAAAATTTTATTTTTTTTATAAATAATATCTTCTAATATTCGAAAATTGGAATCGAAAATAAAAAAAAAATGCTTTTTAAATTTGGAAGGGATTAAATTATTTAAATAATTATGTAAGTTGATTATATTTTTATAACTTTTGATTTTTAAATTTAGATGATGGTGGTTAATTAAAATTTTTAATGAAGATTAAATTTTATAGACTTTATATTGAAATTGAAGTGATACAAATAAAAACACATCACTTTTGTTTAGTGGATTTGATGAGTTTTTTGTTGAAAACGCCAGAGTAAACACTAGAGAACATTTTTGGTCTTCAAAGTTTAGTAACGTCATGATGCTTGTTAGGAAAAGACCCTAAGAAGGCAAGAATGGAGCAAAATTGATGATTAATAAGTTTTTTATTGAAGCTCTGCCTATTCTGGAGGCTCTAGCTCAGGAGTGCCCAAAAGTTCCTTATGGAAGAGCAAACACCAATACATTTAAAGAAAAACTAATTTTTATTCAATATTTTTTGTTGTAAAAACCAATACATACAAAGAAAAAAGAAAAAAATATTTCAATGTTTACCAGCAAAGCATACGAAAGTGTTGTTGCTTTGCGCTTGCGTGTATACAGTGAAGAACGACAAAAAAACTAATAAGACAAAGTTGTTTGTGTATTTCGTATTGATAGTGCTGAGCGCTCTATATGTGTATTAAAACACACAGCCTATAGCTAAGTGTTTTTACAAAAACAAATGAGTACCAAGCGCATAGGCCTTGGGCACCCCTGCTCTAGCTTTTCTAAAACTTCGGGTTCTGATGAGATATTTAGCCAGATCGAAATACTAGTATTAACCTAGCTAATATGTTTGATTTGCTTTATTTTTGTAAATATACGGAGGTTGAAAGATCGTTATAAATTGAAAAAAAGAAAATTTTTTAATTTTTTCTGAAAAGAGATTAAAATACGACTTAAGTTAAATCAGGTTAAAATTTATAATTTTTGTTTTTTTTTTACCTTCATTATTTTATTTTTGCAACACTTTTACGGCTTTTAACAACATTTCTAAAATACCTAGTTTAATAACGAGGTCGTTGTTTGTTTGATTTAAAATATGCAAATCTGGTAGCAATAACAAAATAGTTTTTGCTTTAGCGAAAAAATGCGTACAGTTTGCACAAAAGCGTTTTTGATATAAATTGGTTTCTTTCACGCATGCAAACTCCCATACAACATCTCCGCTTGACCACACAAGCAAAACTATAATATTCTACATTTGCTTCGAAACTGGTTTACATATTGTGTTAGAGTGAGAAGAACATACATAGCATACATAGAATACAAACATCGTCGGATTGTTAGTGTAGACCAATGTTTGACGTAGCTCCAAAGAAAAAAGTTTAGAGGCGTTAAATCGCACAAACGAGGCGGCCAATTGACTGGTCAATTTCTTGAGATAACACGCTCACCATATTTACTCTTCAATAAATCGATTGTAACGTGTGCTGTGTGGCTTGTGGCACCGTCCTGTTGACACCACATGTCGTCCAAGTCCATGTTTTCCAATTCGGGCCAAAAATAATCGGTAATCATGGCGCGATAATGATCGCCATTCACAGTAACGTGACGATCGTTATGGTTATTTTTTGTAGATGAAGTGGTGATTCATGAAGCGCATGTGGATTTGGAACAAACCAATAACGCATATTTTGCTTATTGACGAACCCATTGAGCCAAAAATGAGCTTCGTCACTGAAGATGATTTTGCAATTAAATTCGTTCTTAAAGTAGCGGTCACGGACTTCGAATTTCGGTAGTACATTTTTATAATTTACATACGTTGTTCGTTCGTGTACTTTCGCGTGATGAAAATGTTGAGTTTACTGGAAAAAATGAAAGTAACAGTTAGATGATCAGTGAAATAGTGCGTTCACAAATTAAAGTCATAGTTTTCAAGTACCTATTGGAAAACCCTTTACTAACTAAATATTAGAAGAAAAAAAAAACGGTAAAACTTTAAATGTATGCAAATTATTGGGTTATTTGGTGTTTTTTTGGGCTAAGTTATTATTACTAAGTTATTATTATTAGTTAGTATTACTAAATAAAGCTAAAAAATCCATAACCTTATAGATATTTGGTGGCAAAAACGGCTTATAAATACCAATTTATAGTAACATGAACTTTAAAGAAAAATTAAATATTTTTTATATGATCGGCTATGTATGGGCAAATACAATACAAAATAATGCTTGTTTTTGAAATAGTCAAAAAATTGAATTTTTAATGTTTTAATCACAAATTTTTAGTCGAAATGGCTAGAGTGTACCGATTTGGCAGAGCTTTTCAAAATATACCTTTTTACCACCTTAATGTCCTTGATGAAGACTTTGTTAGAAAAAGCTTTATTTATATAAATTTAAAGCCGTTATTCGAGAGCCGTTATGATAATTTTTTAGCACACAGTTGTTTCAAAAAAGTTCTAGTATAACCATGCATCTTCACATGCAGTAAAATGACAGTAAGCAATTGTCAAAATGATTGAATCCCCATAAATTTTACGTGAAGACACTTAATTTAAAAGCTAAACTACTTACGAGCTAAAGAAGATAAAAATCGCAAAAGCTGCCTGGAAAATCTCCAAATTAGTAACTGTGTATTTTCCGTAAAAACTAACAATTCTAACTCTGCTCAAGCAAAAAAAGAACAGATAATGTCATGTTTAACATTTTGTTCTGGATTGTTTTGCAATTAAATGAAAAAAGTATTTACATGCGTATAATTTGTATACATCAATTCAAGTTAAAAATGTTTATTTATATTTTATTTGAAATTAAAAATATAATTTTGTATTTCAAAAACAAATTCCGAAATTTTAAAATATATTAAAAAAAAATCTATTTAAAATTAAGGAAAACTCGAACAATATTCAATTGATGTTTCAGAATTTTAAATAACTTTTCGTAATTTTTTGAGTTTTAAAAAAAATTAATTGCAAATGATGTTTTCTATATTTCAAACGAAAACCAAAACTAAAAATTTAAATTTATTGCGTCTAAATTTTACTATTTTTCTCTAATAGGAAAAATTTATTTTCCTTAAGTTTATGGAACTTTTTAATGACATGATGAAGGGGTATGTAACATTTGTCATAAATTTTTTTAAAACTCTTCATCATATTTATATTTCTGTTTCATAAAAATAGATGAAACGATTGCCAAAATGACGAATGTTTCATAGACCTTCACCATTCCATAAAAAAGTTTCATATTTATGAAGTTTTCATAAATATAAAGACAAACAAATTTTGAAACCGTTACATCAATATGATAAAATTTTTTCCCTGAGTGCGCGAGCGATTTTCAATTAGACATAATATTAAGATATATGGGCGGGGAAAATGTGGCATATAAACGTCTGTCATATTTTTTTCAAAAAGAAAAATAAATCTCAAATCGGGTGTATTCCAGCGGATCCACGAAGATTTTCGACAAAATGATTGTTTAAAGCTGCATTTACTGTACCCTCGAAACCCAGTTTAAACAAGATTTCGAAATCTAGTTCGTTAATCATTTTATACACTACCATATGAACGAAATTTAGTTTAAACTAGATTTCGATGATAAATGTAAATGCAGCTTAAAGAAATTTTAAAAAAGTTCACAATATTTTTAGCAATTTTGTTAATATTCAAATTATTTATAAAAATTAATTGAATAATTTTGGACTCCATTGGTTCGAAAAATTTATTCTCACATAAAAATTTTTTTTATTTTAACTTAGAAACCAGGTTAAAAAGTTATATAAAATCATATGTCTTATAATTAAAAATTTTTCATGAAATTAGTTCTTTAAAAAAAGTTTTTTACTCCAAAAACTCCAAAAAGCTACACTCAAGAAACTCTTCTCTGCAATTCTTTGAGCAGTAATACACTATCTCTATTTTAAATGAAAAAGCAGTAATTGCCCAGCGAAAAAAGAGTGGAAAAAGATGTAGTAGAAGCATCACAAATACTGATTCAGATGTGGTGCAAATTGAGGTGAAACACGCATGATTTTAACATGGGGTTGTCATAGGACGGAGGTAATGCAAATTCCTCAAACTTCACTTTATTAAAAGTACTATGTGTAAGGTTATGAAAGACTGTATTGTTAGGTGTTCTTTTTCATAAAACTTAATTTGTAAGTTTTAATTAGTGGTTAAGGTGTGATGCCAAGTCACATCTTATTTACCGAGTGATAATATGGAGTGCTTATAATGTTATAATTAAAAAAAAACTTTTAAACAGCTTTCCAGCTTTAAAAACAAAGCCAAATAATAGTATTTCGTTCAACTGAAATGAAAGAAAGCTATTGTTAAGTCTGATATTTTGTAATCATTGTTTTTTAAATGTAAATGTAAATGTAAGAAAACACTAATTCAAAGCAACATCTAGATTAAAGGAAATAGTTGTTAAAAGACACAAACTTCCCGTTCCATTCGAATATGCCAAATACCGAATATTAACAGAACATTCGTGAAATTTCTACTAGTTAGCCTTCTATATGATGACATATGCTAAGTTTAGGAACTGATCTAAAAGACGTGCATTAGATCAGAAAAATCAGTAGTAGCCGCTACTTTGTGTGTAATGAAAATTTTGTTTCTTTTGGACTACTTCGCATTATTTTTGCTGGGTGTAGAGGAAATTTCAATTTTTTGTACATTTGCAGTTCATTTAAATAAACAAACTAAATTCATCTTATCAGTCTTTTGGTTTTTATCAAAAAAAGATAAAACAAATAAACTATTGCCAATTTTTTACTACATTTGTGGTTCGTTTTTTCTATAATTGTGTCTAGTTTTTAGTACAGTTGCCGTTAATTTTATTAACAGTCAAAAACAAATGACAATGTTAGTTGAATTTAATGAGAAGGAAGCCGTATTTTGTCAAGTGAAATTTCATTTGTTTTTAACTACATGTGCAGTGGTATTTGCCTAAATAATATTCTAAGTGTACTAAAAAATTCTATAGCTAAAATATAAAATAATTTTTAATTTTTCAAGGAACATACAAATTTTCCTTACGCTGTTGCATTTTTAATGATTCTTTCTAGAAGTTTCGTACAGTAAAACTATTTAAAGATGAAATTGGTTGAAATGAAACCTCGATTATAACGAGCTAATTTGAAAGTCTTCACGTTTTGGTAGCAATTTCAATGTATGATCTGTTAATACCACTCCATAAAAATATTTTGGGAAGGGAAGTTAGAGTATTTTGCATAACATTTTTAATTTTTTTTTGCGTTTTTGTATTGAACATTTTTATTTTGGTGGAGGAAATGTCCCATTTTCTCTCCACCTTGATTCGCGCCTGGTTAATAACAGGATGTTTAAGATGGCTGCTTCTGCTAGACAAACAAACAAACTTTCGTTTCATTTGTCATTTTTAATCTTAAATTTCCAAAATTTTCTAAATTTTCGAAAATTTCTTTGAACTGTAACCAGGCGCGGAAATTTTCCATTTTCCTCCCCCCGAAATCAAAATTTTCAATAGAAAAATGTAAAAATATTAAAAACGTCAATCAAAACTACCTTAATTTTCCTCCCCAAAACATTTCCCTGGATCCGTGTGTGCGCCTTCACACACTAAAATTCTTTATCATATGTTTCAAAAGCTATTAATTTATGAAATCAAACGAAAAAAATTTCAAAAAGTTCATAAATACCTATAATTTTTTGTGAACAATAAAAAAATTGTAAAAAATTTCAGCTTCAGTAGAAACGAACCTCGATTATACAAATTAATTTTTTTGGTTTCATTGAATTCAACTTAATCGGGTTTTACTGTATTTGGCTTATGTAATGTTGTTAAATTTTTAAATTAAAAATCCAAGGTTTGTTTCTTTAATGTTGGTTTTTTTTTGTTTGAAAATGATGTCAACATATTAAAAAAAATAATAAAACTAAATTTAACAGATTTTTTAAATCCACTAATCGCGAAGTAAAATATGAATATGGATATTCTTAACAAAATTGGGTTCAAAAATTTTGCAAATCGTAGTTTATTGAGGAAAAAGCATTTTCAAAATAAATTAACTCGGTTAAAAATAAGTTGTTGAATCAGATATAATTAGATGCTGAAACTGGTTCTGTTTAATTGGATCAAATAAAATAAAAAAATATAAAATTAGATATAAAAATATATCATTTGATTAGATTGTATGGGAGTTTTGGTCCCATCTAATTTTATCTCATTAAATACTAATAAAATAAGAACAGCCAAAAATAAATCTGTTAACATTACAAAATGTTAGTTACATTCGTTGTGAATTCAGTTATTTGAAAATAGCAATTTACTCTGTAAAATTAGCAAAAGCTTTTACTAAATATTTGTTGACTTATAAATATTTGTAGATTAAATATTTGTAGACTTATACGTCATATGTAAAGTAGGTTTTTTTTTATCAAATTCTTAGGTCATTTTTGATTAAAGCGAGTTAAGGATATCCGATGAAGTCTGAATTACACTTTTGAATAATTTTGAGTATACAAAATGAATAAATTAAATAAAAAATAAATTTTTTTGAAATTTTGAATTTTTAATTATAATATACTTTTTTTTTCCCCAAAATGGGCCAATTTGGGCCGGCTTCTTTCATTTGGAGAAATTTGTAATAAAACTGGGGGTGTAATGAACGAAAATCGACAAATCGTTATTTTAAGGGACATGCTACCATGTAACTACCCAGCCAGAAATTGCCAATGGTCTGAAAAATCAAGCACTGGCAGAGCACTGTTTGCCAATGGTCCAACAAATAAAGTCCTGGCAAAGCACTGATTTACAACGCTCTGCCAATGCTAGTAAAAAGTGCTTTGCCAGTACTAAATTAACAAAATTTACAACAGTAAAAATAATAAGAGCACCAACACAGCCCTAGCTTAGAACGCTCTACCAACGTTTGTTCAAAGTGCTGTGCCAGTTTTACAAAATTTACAACCGTAAAAATAAAAAAGCACTGGCACAGCACTGGCTTAGAAAGCACTGACACAGCCCTAGCTTAGAACGCTCTACCAACGTTTGTTCAAAGTGCTGTGCCAGATTTACAAAATGTACAACCGTAAAAATGAAAAAAAAAAACACTGGCACAGCACTGGGTTAGAACGCTTTCCCAACATTGCCAAAAAGTGCATTGCCAGTACTTATTTACAAAATTTACAACCGTTAACATAATAAAAACAGTGGCACAGCGCTTGTTCACAACGCTTTCCCAACGCTGGTCAAAAGTACTTTGCCAGTGATCGATTTACTAAATTTACAACCGTTTATAAAAACGAAATTTAAAGCATGTACTTCTTAGCAGGGTTTAATAATAATAACAAATGAACAGTATTTTTTAAATTTATTTTACATACTTTAAAACTTAATTTTGTTTCTCTTTTTCAAATCTTAAATGAATTTAAAATCAACTAACCATGCTCATGGTATTCAAATCAAATTCATACACTAAAAAAAAGTCAGCACCATTTTTGCTCAAAGGATCCTTGTAGAAAAATTGCTAATTTAGCGTATTTAAAAACTTTTCTAATCTATACCTTTATAAAATTTAAAATTACAAGATTGGAAAAATTCAAAACTAAATTGCAATTTATTTGAAGTTAAGATAATTAAGGTCTCCTATTATAGTTAGCACAAAGTATAGTTTTTGTACTAAAATTTTACTTAAGACATTTATTTTCAAATTTCTTTCTTTAGTAAACGTGTATTAAAAAAGTCGTACTTGGAGCTAACTTATTACAAAGAAATTTGATAAAAAAATTATTCAGTTATTTTGTAATTAACTTAGCTGAAACCTATTGTTATTTCTGTTTAAATTACGTAATTTTAGTAAATGTTTAAAGTTTGGTCATGTTAATATCCAAAGCTTGAAGCCATCTTTAAGAGCTTCTAAGTTTGATGAATTTAAATTTATACTTAATGATTCGTTAGCTGATATATTTGCAGTATCTGAGACGTGGCTAAAATCTAATATTTCTGATAGTTCTATATCTGTTCCGCAGTATTATGTAATTAGAAATGACCGTCTAGACACTATGAGAGGTGGAGGGGTAGCTTTTTATGTTCGTGAAGGAATTTTGACTAAAGTATTAAAACGAATATCTAACCCTGAATCTTTTGAAAGTCTCTTTATTGAAGTGGATACAGGCGTTTCAAAAACTTTGGTGGGAGTTGTATATTCTCCTCATGGAAAAATTCGTCGTTTGGATAAGTTTCTTGGAGACTTATGCTGTCGTTATGACAATATTGTTGTTTTAGGTGACTTCAATAATAATCTTTATGATAGCGTTAAGGCAACTAAGGTCAGAAAGTTGTGCAAAGATACGAGTCTATGTTATGTTCACAATTGCATGCCCACACATTTCGATAAAAAAAATTGTTCCACATCCTTAATTGACTACGCATTGGTAAGCGATATAGACTTAGTAAAATTTTCTGGTCAATTTTTGGTTCCATCTCTTACACTTCATTCTTTTATTTATTTTTGTGTTGATATAACTGTTAAAATTGAAAAACAATTTATTGAATTTAAAGACTATGATTTAATTGATTTTAACATAATTGAAGAATCTGTTGCGTCTGAAAATTGGAATAGAATATATGCCTCTAACAACATAAACCACCAAGTCGAAAACTTTTACATACTTCTGCATACTTTACATAATACTGTTCCTATTAGGAGGAAAAGAGTGTACAATGGCACAAATTTTTGTAACAATTTGGAAGTTAGTGCAGCTAGGGATATGAGGGACTATGCTTTTAAAGCATATAAAGAAAATATGAACGATGATAATTGGAGAACCTACTGTAAGCATCGTAACAGAGTAAAGAAAGTTTTAAGAAAATACAAAACCAAGTACTGGATAGGAAAATTTAATAGTTGTAGTTCTAGTGATATGTGGAAAGTAATTAACAATCAGCGTTCTAAAAAATCTACACCAACTCTTGAGCAGTATGATCCCGAAACTGTTAACAGTTATTTTATCTCCTCTCAAACACCTTCATTTGACGATCCAGCCAATTTTCTAAATTTTTCTGATCAGGGATTTACTTTTAGATGCATTAATAGAGACGAACTTTGCCTTGCAGTTTCATTTGTAAAATCAAATACAGTTGATTGGGATAAAATTCCCATTAAGTTTGTTAAGAAAATTTACCCATATATAGAGACCTATCTCCTCTTCATTTTTAACAATATTCTTACTACTTCCGATTATCCTGATTTTTGGAAAATATCTAGAATTGTTCCTATAAAGAAGAATCGTATTGCAAACGGTTTAGATAACTTGAGACCCATAAGTATCCTTTCTTGTTTGTCGAAGGCTTTTGAGTTAGTGGTAAAGAATCAAATTATGGAACATTTAGACTCTAATAGGCTTCTAAGTCATTGCCATTTTGGCTTTCGAAGTGGCGTTAGCACATCCTCTTTACTACTCAGTTTGACTGAGAGAATACGTCATAACTTCAATGATAAAAATATTTCCACTTTGATATCACTTGACCTTAGTAAGGCATTTGATACTGTGAACTATGGTGTGTTAACCACAAAACTTTCATCTCAATTTGGTTTTTCTTCATCATCGTGTAAATTGTTACACTCATATATAGCTAATCGTCACCAGTATGTTGGTTTAAAAGACGTTTCCTCCTCTGTAAGTCGATGTTTCAGTGGCGTTCCTCAAGGTTCCATCCTTGGACCCTTGTTATTCCTAATGTATATGAATGATTTCATCGAATTTATTGGCTCTTCTCAATGTGAGATCTTTCTTTTTGCAGATGACATTAATTTGTTATTTTCTGGCGAAAGACAGTTTTTAGATTGCCATGAAGTAACTATAAATTATATTTTGTCACAAATTTCTATCTGGGCAGTAAGCAATAAGCTTCACTTCAATCCAAATAAGACTAATGCTCTAGTTTTTGGATCAGTTGGTGATCCTAGTAGCATTTTAAATATCAATTTTGATGGTTATCCTGTTCATTTTGTGAGCTCGTTAAAATGTCTAGGAGTAATACTAGATAGTGAGTTAAATTTTGGAAATCATATCTCTGCGGTGTCTGCTAAAGTGTGCATGGCTTTACGGTCACTTTATAATTTAGATTGTTTTTTTCCAGTTCATATAAAAATTAAATTGGCTCACTCTCTTCTTATGACACATATTCTTTATTGTTTAGATGTTTATAGCGGAACCACGAAAACTAATTTAAAACGATTGCGTTTGATATATAATCGGATTATTAGATATATTTTCCAGCTTAAAGTCTCTGACCATGTATCCAGTCTATCCTATAATTTTATACATTGTTCTTTTCAAAACTTCATTAAAATCAGGTCACTGCTTACATTAAATCGAATTGTAACTACTCGTGCACCTCAGTGTGTTTTCAATACTTTTCATTTCTCACGATCTACAAGAAATCCAGAACTCATTTTACCTAGAATATCTAACTCAGTTTTTGAAAAATCTTTTTTAATAAGAGCATCAAGGCTTTGGAATAAGCTTCCTATTAACCTAAAAACTTTAAATAGCTCCATTCGAGTCAATAAACATAAGTATTTAGAACATTATGCTAACAACATACGAGTATAAAGATGTGTATAAAAATGTTTGTCTTGTCAAAGGATTGTATTTATTATAAGTTAAATAAGATTGATTTAGTTTTAAGATAAATGTAGCTTACTGTTCATGTCATGTTAATAATGTATTAATCATATATGGCCCATTACTGGGCTCGATTAAATAAATATATCAACAAAAAAAAAAAAAAAAATCATTCAATAATAAATAATACAAGTCTTTACTCAATTGAATTACAAAGTAGGACTTTACAGTTCAAAAATAAATCTCGTTTTCATATATAATATTCTTAATTTAATAAAAAATTTAAATTTCTAACGGATAATCAATTTGAGTTATAAATTTTCTAATTTCAAATATATAAAATCAATTTTTTTTTTGAAATTTCACAATTTTTAATTTAAAAATTTGAATTTACCCAATTTTTAAAGAAAATCTTTTTTTTATAAATTTAAATTTTCTCTATGAAAAATTACAAGTTCACAGTCAGAATACAAATGATTTTTGTAATTGAATTTTATTTTAATTTAGATTGCAGAAATTTAATTTGTATGTTTATTTTTTTACATAATTCTATTATTTTAAAAAATAAAACCAAAATTTTATAAAAAAAAATTATAATAAGTACACTGTTTTTTTATTAATTTATTATTTACTTTATTAGTTGTTTTACCAATGCTTTGCCAACGTATTAAAATTAAGATTTTGGTACTGGCGAAGCACTCATTGCCAGCGCTTTGCCAACGATTTAAAAAAGGAACGGCCAAGCCCTGCCCGGTATTATCATTTTGGGGTTGGCTAAGCACTTAAATCTTCAGATATCCAACGCTCTGCCAACACTCATACCACCGTTGAAAGCACTGGCCCAATGCTTTTCCGTTCGTATTTTTCTGTCTGGGTAGCTTTATTCGGATATTTGTTCAATTTTTATTGTAAAAAATATGCTACTTTTGACTGCCAAAACGAGTAACTCGATTTTGGGGTTTACACTACACGATTGATCGAATAAATTTTTAAACAGTTTTTTCTGTATCAAAATTGAAAATAGTAAATATAATTAATTAATTTAAAATTAAAAATATCTTCTTATACACACTCAAAAAAAGGTTAAAAAAAAGGCGTAAAAAAGCACATGGGACTTTTTTCATCGTTAGCACAAATTTTCTGACAATTTTTGAAATGTTGTAGAATTGAATAAATATGAAAAAAAGTTTGGAGCAAACTTGTAATAAAATTTTATATTGAAAAGTTTCAATGATTATGATTTTAGGCTTAAAAATTTTTTTCACTACAATTTGGGAGTAATAAACAAAAATGGATAAAAACCACTAAATGCGCCAACCAAATATAGCAAAAGCACCAACTAAGAGCCTTTCTACAATTTGGCACCAAGAGTCATCAAAAAGCACTATAAATAGTGCTAAAAGCACTAAGTTGGCATCACTGCTCATATTCAGTAGGTATATTTAAAATAAACAACAAAACAAAATGTTTTGTTTCTCTGTTTAACTTTTTTCTTATAATATTACTTATTAAGTAGTTGGCAATTCTCAAAAGGTATATACTTTCAAAAGTATAATTATCTTAGATTTGCCACCTATCAGTTAAGCAATCAATTTTATCCATCTTTTAAGTTAATATTAACGTAAATAATTATAAGGTTATTTTCGTTATTACAATCGCTTTGAATGTGAAATTCAAACTTTTACTTCACAAACTAAAACACTTATATAATATGAAATATAAACCAAATGAGAATTATATAGGTTTAAAAACTTTAATCTTCTTAAAGAAAATGTTTAAGAAGTTATTACCCGGTTAAAAAAATTAATATTGTGCAACAAAGAAATGTATTAAATTTGATATAATATTATCTGTATTATACTATTTGATCCGAAAATTGTGGATCGTTTTGTTTATAAATGGATTATATTACATTAAGTTTGCTATAATTTGATACTATTCCATCCAGTGGAAATAAATTTGTTTAAATTGAATACAGGGGCTAGATATTATGATCTAATTATTTAAAGTTCAGTTAAATTTTCATTTTATATATGCTGAACATACAAACGTTTTGATATCAAACTAAAATTTTTTGAGTCTGATAATTTAAATTGGGATTTTATTTAAGATAATTTCAATAAATCTAATGTAGTGCATTGTGTTGATATCAGGGAAGTAGGTTATTGAGGAGGAGGAAATAGGGAATAGTGTCTATTGATATTTGACTTGAGTTTCTTCAAATTGTAAGTGTCAGGAAAGACGTTAACGGAGAGTTTATTCCAAATACGGGTGGTTCGACTAATGAACGAATTTTTATCGATAATGTGTTGTGCGATCCACTGGACTGTCGACCACAAACATATGAGATCTACTGGATAAACGTGTGTTACGAACAAAAATACGTGCTCTTGGAATAAGTTCACTTATCTCAGTACAACACTTTCCATGGTAGTATCGATAGAACAATGAAACACAACCCATATTCCGACGATGTTCCAACGAATCAATTGAGCTGGATACCTTTGTCATTAATAAGCGCCAACGGCCTCCTTTGCACACTGTTCAGAAGCTCCAAAATATACTTTGACGCTCCAGCCCATATATGTGAGTTGTATTCCATCTTCGGCCGGATATAGGTTACATTAATTTTAAAGATATCAGATGGAGTGCAGTAATTCTTGCACCCATTAAGAACACCAAGACATCTGAATAACGTCTTTTGTCCAGCGGACATCACATTGGATACTCATGACTAAAACATCAAGATCATCTGATTCCTCAATATTGATACCATCCATGCACACGGATGACATTGATGTCATTCATAATCCGCCTTTTGCCCTAAACTTCCACAAGGCTTGGCTCGTGGTCGAAGAGAAATGAACGACAAATGTTGTCGTCATCTGCAAAAGAGTGGACAGAATTTGAAGTTAGACTGAGTTAGGAAGATATGAAATAGAGAAGTAGAAAGAACGGAACCTTGTGGTACCCCTGCATTTAACTGAAACTCATGGGATAAGACACCATCTACAACAACTCTTATTGAGCGATCTCTGAGAAAACTCGATATGAACCGAGAGAGATCATCACCGACACCAAAAGCAATGAGCTTTGACATGAGTGCCACACACGATCAAATGCCTTGGAAATATCTAGAGCAAGCACTTGCTCCCGTAGAGCGACTTCTACGAAAGATCATTAAGAAGAGAGTTTGACTCTAGATAATTAACAAGATGGTAATTAACCATGCTCTAAATAATCTTCGGTAATTGTTACCTTTTTAGGGGATTGGCTGGACATTGGCAACGTTCTAACACGACGGAAATATACCCGTACGGTACGAAGTACTAAAGACGGTTGCCAAGGGACGCGATAACTTCGGAGAGCACTATTTCAGTACCAATGCTGGTATGTCATCTGGGCGCGCTGTTTTATTTACGTCGAGAGTTTCAAGAACTCTTTTATCGGCTCGAGTGCGAAAAAATATGTTAATCATAGTATGTGATACTTTTTCGAGCTGGTGAAGTGATTAACTGCTTTCCGACAGAAATGACTTTCCTGCAAATAATTCAGCTAAAAGGTTGGCTTTATCAGCCGGGTCAGTGAATAACTTGTCATCCCTTATAAGATTTGGGATAGAGGAATTAGCATTATGCCTTACTCTTTTAACGAATGATCAAAAAGGTCTTACTACCCCGAGGAGCAGCTAGAACTGTAGCACGTAAACGCTGTTCGTATAGAATCTTTTCATGTCTAAGTGCTTTGGCACATTCAGTTTCCGATTGTTTACGTAGCCGTTCAGTATTGTAGTTTTTATGCAGAAGCCAATTACTTAATGTTTCCTCTCTGGATCTGACTGCATTTCTGCACTTCTGGATAAACCAAAACTTCTGTTTAGGCTTAGTTTAAATAAACTTTGAGGGAATAAAAAATTTCTACGCGTTCTACCATTTTCGAAGCGCATCAACATTGTCATCATAGTCTCCACTTGAATTGCCAATACAAATCGTTAAGTTGGACCCAACGATTCTTTTCATATATAAAAACAGAGCGTTTTGTTGCTGCATGTGAAACGCTACGAAAAGGATGCGGAAATGGTAGGATGTTATGGGTTTCAAAAAAAAGACCCTACTTTTCTACAACTTACAAAAAAAATATTTATTTTTTTAAATGGGTCAAAAACATTGGTTTGCTTAATCATTTTTACGAAAAATTACAGTGGCAAGTGAAATTGTATACTGCTATAAATGATGTTATACTTAACTATATTAAATTTTACAAAACTGGATCACACTTTATAATATTATATTATATTATTTTTATTTTTATTTTACTTCATTTAACTAAATTTAAATAAGGTGAGTATTTGGCTTTAGTTTTTACGTACAATTTGAAGTTTCTTAACTTTTAGGTAAATAAATTCTTAAAATTTAAGATGATTTACTACAATAAAAAGAAACACATTTTCCAAAATTTTTTAAAAATATTAACCTAATTCAAGAAAGGAAAAGAATAATGCTTATTATTGTTTAGTGAATGAATAATTAATATGTACTAAAATTTAAAAAATTTGCATTATTCGTAAGCAATTTGATTTACTTTAAGGAATATTTTAAAAGCTTAAGTTTAGTAAGGCGTAAACTTAATTTTGGTTCTTACTTTTTTTTTGTGTGTAGTATAAAATTTTAAAAAATCTTACGAGATATTACTTCTTCACTGCCGTTAAAGAAAAGTTTTGAAGACACCGAAATATGATGATGAACTAACTTTTTTTTTTTTTTGTTTACTTTTTTAAATTATTTACTTCTTTAATGCCATTAAAAAAAATTTTTTTATTCGATTTTAATTATTATATATTTTTTTAAATAGACAAAGTTTATTTTTTTACAATTTTATTAGTTTTTTTGTTACATCGTGATTATTTTTATGTTATTTTCAATTTATACCGAGCTTTCAACCTCCGTATATTTACAAAATAAAAGTAAATCAAACATATTAGCTAGGTTGTTACTAGTATTTCAATCTGGCCAAAGATCTGGTCAGAACCTGGAGTTTTACAGAAGCTAGAGAATCCAGAATAGGCTAATATTTAACAAATGACTATTAATCATCAGTTTTTCTCCGTTCTTGTCTTCTTAGTAATGGAACACGTTTCTAGTGTCTTTTCCTAACAAGCATCATGATGTTACTAAACTTTGTAGACCAAAAATGTTCTATTTGATTTATGTAATTAAATTAGATCCGAACAAAACAAAGAAAACTCCCTCATTCCGGGCTCTGACACCGTAATATGATGATGAGTTAAGTTTTTTTTTATTTTTTGTTGAATATTTTAAACCGATAAATTTCAGGAAATCGGACATTGAGTAAAAGTAATACTATGACAAGCGTCCAATCTTTTTTGAGCCCATTCACCGAATCTACGCCTTGCTAGCTGATCTTGTGGCTTCAATTGTTGCACGAGTTGGATTCTGTAAGCACGCAAACGTCATTTGACAGCTGACAAAATGACAACCAGTTAAAAAAGTGTTGAAAACTTAAAGTTTTATACCTGTATAAAAAACAGCCTTTATTAAGAAGTTCTTTGAATTAATGAAACTCTTCATTAATGGATGGCATTTTGAAACTTATTTTACACACGTGAGCGAGTGTGAGTAAGAACAAATTCTTTGTATGTGAATGAGCGACAATAAAATAAAAGAAAAATTGTCTCCTCAAATAATAATTTTTTTATTTTTTTAAATTTTTGCCGAGTTAATGGTTTTGGGGTTTTAACATACAATATAATGACTAAATTAGATATCCTGAACAATTTTAAGTCTAACATTCGTAACTTACCTTAATTTTTATATTTTAGTTTTTCCACTACGGTTTTGTTTCGTGAGTTTGCGTGATTACGTGAATCACTCGTAGTCACGTGTGCGCAAGTGTGAGTAAGCTCTGAACTTACGTGATCATGAGTGAGTGTGAGTAGTAAAAACAAATAAATCGTTAGTGATTGCGTGTAAGTGGAATTTTTCTATCGTCAGCGTAAGTGAGTGTGAGTCAAAATTGACTCAAGTGCCCATCTCTAATTTGAACTTAGCCATTGAACCGCTTCATATAATTTTTTAAACTATTTCATAGTAGTCCTCAATTAATACATTAAAATAACGAAGCACTTTAAAAAATATATCGAACGCTTGAGAATTAAATCGAAAAAAAATATAAGTTTCAAATGTATGAAATTAATAAAATTGTGAAATCTTATGAAAAAATAAAAAAATTAATTTAGAAATGTTGAGGTTAAGAAGAAGAATAAACGTTTTTCTTTAAAAATTTTGAACACTATTAATTTTAAAATCAGACTAGACTAGTTTCTGCATTTTCATGGACAGGCTCAGCAGTGATTTTCCATTTAAATTTTATTATTATTTGTATCTTATAATTGTCACATTGTCTCTATATGATAAATTTTTCAAGAATCTGCGGCTGTAAGAATCAAACCTGCGTTCATCTTACATTACAAACGTAACAGTACCAATTCATGACCGTTTAGCCATCACACCCAAGTATGGCTTCGAATCTAATGCAGCTAAATTGCAGTTTATTATTGCATATTATACTCAGAAGTGACAACATTAACAACACAAATATTCTATTTTTAGACTTTTGTTTATTTTTCTAATCTCCTCCGTCTCTATTTCACAATGTTACAAGATTGACGTAAGTCTTTGAAATAATTCCATAGCTATAAAGAAAATCTTCATTGAATTTATGAAGAGATATTTTATGAAATCGAATGAATTTTTTTTATGAAACTATGAAATTTTATTAACAAAAAGTTTATGGAAAATGTCCTTAATATTAATAAAAATTTCTTGCATTTAATGAAAATCTTCATTGAACTTGGGAAAAGAAATTCTATGCAACTATTTCATTAACATCATGACATAGAATTACTATCAGTGTACCTTATAACTCTTAAAGTGCTACTTTTACTTGCAGCATACGTATACTTAACCTTGTGGGTGAGACTAAAAAACTAAAAACTTTTTTACTCGCAGCTCAGAAAAGAAATGAATAACGCCCGCAACGTTTTTTAGTCCTTATGGAAGTTAACATGATAATAATGCAGTGTTGGCAAGTATTTTTTTTACAAATCCCTCTAAATTGTCCCAAAAAACCCCTAGATTTACTTTACTACCATAAAAAGGGTGGCGAAACATCTGCTTTTCATCGGTTAGCAGTAACAATTTGGAATTTTTCCGGAATCCAGCCACAAATTCATTATTATATTTCAAACTTTCCATTTTATTTTTTCTTTTTATTTCTATTTGTGCACTTTATGGAGACCACTTTCATAATAAAATATTATGCCATTGCAGTATTGTAACATTAAATTTCTAACTGTACTCAAAAACTTACTTACATTTTAAAACATTTGTTTTTAATTTTTGTGGACTTTATGTCACACCATAGAGTGTTATAATGTCCATGGACGTTATATCACCCAAAAAATGACATAATGTCCATGGACTTTATGTCATTCCATTTGTGGACATAATATCACATTGCAGAGTGTCATAAAGGCCATGGACATTATGACACTTTTCGAGTGGCATAACGTCCATGGACATTATGTCATTGGACGTTATGACATGCCACCAAAAAAATCCCCCTAAACATTATTTTTCCTAAAATCTGCTCAATGTTTTAGTTTTTATTTTAAATTCTTTGAATAAAAATGTTAAAATACACTAATTTCGTTAGAAATTTACTGTTCTCATAGTCAAAATCGGTAAAGCGACTTGAATTTTACCTACAATTTAAAAAAAAAAAAGTTAAAATTATGTAAAAATTTGACAAAACTAATAATCGAATAATTTATAAGGCAAAATTACCTCTTTTAATAAGCGTTTTACACCCCATAATACCCCGTAACAATTTTTTACCCCTTAAAATCCACTTAAACGTCAAAAAAATCCCTAAATCTAGGGGGGAAAACACCTAACTTGGCAACACTGTAATAATGGTCACTAACCTTACTCTCTTTCGTTTCTGCGTATTTTTTTCACAAACTTTACATTTTTTCAATTTTCTCAACACCTTAGAACCCATGCCAAATTTAAGTTAAAAAAATTTCCCATTTTTTTCTCATTTTCATATTTTTATTCTCTTCTCTTTTTTAAGCGGAAATAAAAAAAAAAGGTGGCAGGAGTATCCTTAAACACCCCCTTTATAAATGTTTCTCAGCTTTAAATTTGTAAACAAGTTTTTCTTAAGGAATTTCTTTGTAGGTCGTTGTCTTCCTTTTCCTTTTAACAACAACTACAATATTGAGAAAAGGATTGAGGTTGATAGATTTTCGTTTGCACCACAATATTTTTTTCTTGTTTATAATAATTTCTTTTTATCTGCTGGTCGTTCTTGTAAATATATAAAGATTGATGGTTTCCAAGGACATTACATATTTTTCTTTTGTTGGTTTTGTATAAAAACTTTTTCTTTTATTTTATTTTACAGTTGTAGTAAATTTATATATTCTTGTTTAGAGATATTTTATGGATTCATCTTGTTCACAAATATCTTCTACCTTAAGAATTTGTTTGTGTTATTGCAATCAACAGAAGAAGAGGGTGGTTAATTGCGTTATCCTTTATTTTCAAAAGTACAGTTAATTAATTTCTTTTTCTATATAAACGCATAATGAAGTATTATGTTTTTTTTTCCTTTTAATATTGTTTAAAATAATTGTAATATGAGAATTGTCTAATACTGGAAGATATAGACAATTTGTTAGCGAACATTTAATGGAGTTTAAAATGGAAATAAAAATGTTAACTATTCCAATAAAAAAAACTGTATTTCTTAATTGGCTAATAATATAATACCTCTAAGCATTATTAAGATGGTCGAAAGTCCTAGAATGTTAAAGCAGAATACGCTAAAGTTATGTGCATACAATTGGTGTGTTGAAAAGGGGTAAACTTAACTTCTTAACTTGAAGACGAGAATATACACACAGAGAAATAAAGTGCCAACCGAATTAAAAAGTGTATTTTAATGGCATCAACTTATAAATTCAGTTAGTACAACGATATTTACATTCGATTTCTGAATATTATGGATGATGAAACTTTAGTTGAATTAACCGAAATTTGTTGTGAAAACTGTACCAACTGTACCAACCGACTAAAATTCCTAATAACCTGTTTTGAGTCGTAATAAACGAATTTCAGTCGGCAAAGAGCTAAATTTTTCTCCGTGTGTATATATATAATACCAGACTTGGGCGACGTCAATTACATTTCAAAATCGTTCACTTGTGAACTTTTTCTATATCATTTAAAATTTCAGACCTACGCTCACACTTGTAGGCTTAAACGGTTCCTTGGAAAATTCTAAATTTTGTCAATACCAGGCATGGGACATAATTTCAATATCCGTGTTTTTAATTACATGCCAATTACTTTTTTATGTTCAATTACAAGTAATTGGGTGTAATTGAGTAATTGCCCTGCAATTAAATACCCAGATGTTGTTACTAGTCCCCATGTTTGATTTTAAAGATTTTACAAATTTTCCAAGGAAGCGATTAAGCTCACATGTGTGAGTGTAGGTCTGATATTATTAATGATGTAGACAAATTTTACAAGTGAATGATTTTGAAATGTAATTGGCGTCGCCCAAGTCTGTATAATACTGCACTCTGGCAAGAAAGTTTCATTATATTGATGAAACTTCTTCATAAAGTGCTTGCCATCAATTATTCATTACATTTATGAAGTTTTCATTGATATGATGAAGAGTTTCGTAAAAATGTATGTGAAATGTTTCATAAATCTTCATCATTTCATAAAAAAGTTTCATAAACCGTCTGAACATACTTTTGTTTGTTTGTCTATCAATAGAAATTCGGAACTTACATTTGAAATTTAGAAAACATAAAGTCAAATTAACAATTTTCATTTGAATTTAAGAAAATGTAATTAAGTTTTTCTAAAGGGTGTCCCAAGAAGAACGCAATTTTTAAATCTGGCAACATTCGAAGTGTCATTGTTTGACATTTGAACAATTGTTATTGTTTGCTAGTAGAAGGTACGAGGTTAGTAAAAATGGAGCGCTACACGAATGAACAACGCATTCTCATTGTGAAATTGTTTTACCAAAATGGTGAAAGTTTTGCGGCTACAGTTCGCAAAAATCATCTTCAGTGACGAGGCCCATTTTCATCTTGATGGCTTCGTCAATAGGCAGAATTGTCGCATTTGGGGTGAGGAAAATCCTCGAGTGATTCACGAGAAGCAAATGCATCCTCAACGTGTCACTGTGTGGTGTGGTTTTTGGGCTGGAGGAATCATTGGACCTTTTTTTTATGAAAATGAGGCAGGTCAAGCGCAAACAGTCAATGGTGTTCGGTATCGTGAAATGATAACCAGTTTTTTCTTGCCTAGAATTGAAGAAATGAATGTGGAGGGCATGTGGTTCCAACAAGACGGCGCCACATGTCATACAGCCAGAGAAACAATTCAATTGCTGCATCAGTCATTTCCCGGTCGTGTTATTTCGCGTTTTGGAGATCAGAATTGGCCGCCTAGATCGTGCGACTTAACACCATTAGATTTTTTTCTTTGGGGTTTTTTGAAGTCGATGGTTGACGCGAATAAGCCGACGACGACTCAAGCCTTAAAAGAGGAAATTGGACGCTGCATTAATGAAATACCGCAGCATTCATGCAAAACGGTCATTGAAAATTTCATTAAAAGATCGCGTGCATGCCAGCAAGGCCGCGGCGGCCATCTGCACGATATATTGTTCCATACATAACCTCATTCTGTCTACTTTACGATATAATAAAGTTTGACGATTATTTTTTAAATATCTGTGTTTTATTTAAAATTTAAAAATTGCGCTCTTCTTGGGACACCCTTTATTTATAATTGAGGAACTATCATAACAACTATAGAAAGTCAGAATGTCTAATCTCAGTTGGTTTGTTCTAAATGTTGCATGGAACTTTGTGAATATATACACTCAGGGAAAAACCTTCATTACATTTATGAAAAATATTTAATTTTGAATTGTCAGCTTTGAGATCACAATTAAAATGTTCAAAATATTCAAAAACAGAAAACACAGAAACAGAAAAAAAAAACACTAATTGTTAATAAATATAAGAGAAGATGAAAAAAATCTGGTGCGGATCAGCGCAAGAGAGAGTGCCGCACTTTCACTATAAGTGACTAAGTCATCTTTAGCCTCATTCTAATCCACCACCCACAAAATAATCAGGGTTGGATTCAGCCAACAGCTTTAAATCTTAAAGCTTTAAATTTGGCAGTCTTGCCAGTCCAACTGTTAATGTTACTATTACTGGGAACGAATTGAGAATCCGCCATGTGTACTAATATTTAAACACAACCTATTCTAGTTGATTGTTTTCCAATTAGATTAACTTAGTTAACTAATGCTAATGCCAAAAAAATTTCATTACCATTTAATTGTTATGAAATTTTTTAGCATTAGAATTTGTTCTAGTAATGCTAATGTCCTAGCACACTAATGCCTAAAAAACTAATATAAATTGAGCAAGAAAAGCCTTTCTGTGCAAAAAAAAAAAAAATGGAGTGTTAAATTGTAATACTGAATAAGGGAAACGAATTGGAACGAGGAATTAACTATCTCTTATCCGATGTTAAATAGTAAAAAACGTAAATAAGTAAAAAAATTAGATCAACTGTTCTTTCATAAAAATGTATCACCCGGGATCGCTCCCTATTTGTATTATAAAGGTGTATTAACACTCCTACGGAGCAAAAATTTTGTTCTTGTTGCTCTATTTCACTTAGTTTCGGAGATACTGTCCATTTTAAAATATCACCATTTTGTAAAATGGCTCGTATCTCGAAAACTAAGCGAGATATCGCAAAACGAACCACTTCTACAGCACAAATGTGTTAAGTGTTCCGATTCCACTCGTAACCCGTTTCATTCCTTAAACATTTGGACCAATGTTCCATTCTATTATCGTAGTAATTAATTCGTCTCATGTATGTGATCAGGAATATGTATCAATCAACTACAGGAAATAGACGATGTTAATCGATTACCCGAACAACATGAGTTATTTTACGTGTTTTCTTACAAGTTTGTAATAGTAACATTTTAATTATGATCTCGAACCTGCCAATTCAAAATAAAATGCAATTTTAAAATATCAACAATACACAAAATTTTCATTTATGAAATACTTCATAAACATGAAGAAAATCTTCATTGATTTCGTCCAATGTAACACTTCATAACTACGAAGTAGTTGCGTCAGAAAATGCGTGAGAAAATTGGTGACAGATTTCTTCATGTTTATGAAAATTTTCATAAATATGATGATGAAGTTTCATAACTTTTTATAAACTACTTAATAAATATTATGAAACATTTCATGAATAGGATGATGATGCTTAATAAGCTTTCATGAAATGTTTCATAAATATTTTTATACGCCAATTAAAGATAAAAACATTTATTTAAGTTAAAAATTTCCATTTGAAATTAAGAAATATTACTTAATATCAATTAAAATCTATTTCAAATTTAGAACAATTCAAATAATATTTTATTAATGTTTCCGAATTTTAAATAATTTCTCGTAGATTTTGAATTTTTAATATATTGAATTGCAAATGATATTTGCTATATTTCAAATCAAGAATACAAATTTAAATCTATGGTTCCTAAATTTCACTATTTTTCACTAAAAAGGAAAAATTTATTTTCACAAAGTTTATGAAACTGCTTTATGAAGAGCTTTATCACATTTGTATGAAGAGCTTTATCACATTTATGAAAACTTGATAAATGATGACAAACGATATATCAAAGAATTTCCTCAATATGATTGAACTCTTTTCCCTGATTGTAAATATTTAATTTTTATAGTTTTTAGTGGAAACGGAAATTCTTAACATCAATTCATGTTTTTAAACTCAAAATGAAAATTCTTAATCTATTAATTCTGAATTTTAATAAAAAATAATATCAAGTGATATTTTCTGAATTTACATTTGAAATTCTGAGTTTTAGTTGATATATTCTGAATTGCAGTTACAAAAATTTTGGGTTTATTAAATAATGTATTAAAAGTAAAATATCGTCATTGGCTGTAGCATTTATTGTGTTTATCATATTAATAACTCGTCTTATAACATTTATGTAAGATTTCATGAAAATCTATGAAACTTCTTCGTATTTATGAAATATTTCATAAATATGATGAATCTGTCCTCAATTTGAACTGTTATGAAACAGTTTAATCATATTTATGAAGTGTTACAGTGGACGAAAATTAATGAAGTTTTTTATCATATTAATAAAAAAAAACTTCATAAATATGATGGAGCTCTTCCTTTCAGTGTGTTATTCCTAGATGGAACAAAGGGTTAGTATAAATGATTTCCATTGAATTCTGTCTTCAGCGTCTCTGAGTTCACAACCACAATGTTTAATTATTTTTTTTTTTTTGGCTTATTCACTGGTTGTTTGTTAGTCTCTTACTAATTCTGTTGAACATCCACTGTCGAACAGAAATTTTACCAAGCCCTGTTTTGATAAAAAAAATATAATTTTCGAGTTACTACGCATTATACAACATTAAAAAATGTAAAAATATATAGAAAAATTTAAAATAAATGGAAAAGAATAATACTACTGACATCAGGATAAAAAAGATTTTACATTAAAAAAAAGAATAAAAAATTCTTAATATTAACAGCTGTTGTCAAAATGGCAGCAGTTATTCATGAAGTGAGCAGGGCTTGTACTTCCTTTAATAAACGATGTAATAATAAGAAATCCTTATTCAGTGGATATTCAGTGCCTAAATTTTTCTTTTGAATACCTCAGTAAACTTTTCGTTAATGTTAGTGCCAAGTGAAACATTATCAATGTCAAAGTCATTAACAGCTTGAAGACAGAAATTGTAGCATAGTTTACATACTTTAAATCTAAATAAATTGTTGCATATTTTTAGGATAATTTAAATAAATTTCGAGTTAATTTAAATCTTTAAGACTAAAAACCAAAAACCACCATATAGTAAAACCAACATGTACTTTTTATTTTAAAAAATTATACAATTACATAAATTTGTTAACGAAATTTTCTAACATTTTAATGACTAACAATAAAAAAAAAACCCGCTAACCTCAAACCACAACTAAAAAAAAAAAGAGGAAATGAAAAAATGAAAAAATATAAAAAAAAAACAAATACTATTGCAACTCTAGCATTTGATGGCTACAATTTAATATATTTTTTACAAATTTTCAAAAACAAAATATATAAAAACGGACAAAAAATACACAGCTTAAAAAATCAATATAACCAGACAGAGGAAAAAAATGCGATAAAATTTTTTTAAAAAGTAAAATAAAAAATCACGAAAAAAAATTTAGAAAAGGTTAACAAAATTGTCAAAGTAAGAGTACAACGAAAAAAATCAAGAAAAACATTTCTTTTTCGTACCAAAAAAAATAAAAAAATAAAACTGAACGAACACACAAAAAAATGCAGTTTGTGAATAAAAGCTAAATGTGGAAAAAAGTACAACGAATAAAAAAAAATTTGGTTTGTAAACGTTCTATGTGCAGATGTTCAAAAAAAATTGTTTTATGGGAACAACAAAGTGGCAGTGTGGTGGTAAAAAAAATACAAGGTTTGAGGATTTGAAATAAAAAAAAAAAATCATAGAGAAACATTGCAAACATCATAATGTTAAGGATAATAATCATGATGATGCTCTATGTTCTACTACAACAACGACTATTACTACTACCATTGCATATTACAGATACTACAATGCAGAATTTTAAGGAATGATTTCAATAGAGAGCAGCATTAATATAGATTTAGTTTAAATAGTTTTATTTATGTATACTCCAGGCACTAGGTTGTCAATTATGGAGGCTCTAGCTTTTGTAAAACTTCATGTTCTGATGAGATATTTAGCCAAATCGAAATACTGGTATCAACCTAGCTAATATGTTTGATTTGCTTTATTTTTGTAAATATACGGCGGTTGGAAGCTCGTTGAAAATTAAAAAATTTTGTGTTTTACTTTTTAAAATTGTTTGATTAATTTTGAAAATAAATAAAGTTTTTGCCCTATCATTTAAAAATTTTGCGAATTTTTGCACCAATTGGAATACTAAAAATACCAATACTCAGATGTAATATTGTATACACTATAAAAACTCCAGAAATCTACTCAACTTGGAATATAGAAAAAGGACAATACTCAAAAAAAAAGCCAGTTAAGTCAGCAAAATTTTTGCTGGGAGGATCCTTGCAGAAAAATTGCTAATATTGAGGAGAAAATAAAAAAGAATAATATTATTTGTTTAAGCTCACATGAGCAACTGTTCTTTCTTTATTTAAAAATATCTTATTCTACCTTATTAGTATGGGAAAATGCAACGTTGCAATTCCCACGGTGAATATAGTTAAGGTAGGTCGCGTAATTGAATTAAAATAATTAGGCTTTTAGCCAATCATAATTAAGGTGTCAAGTTGTCATACTTTAAGGTATGACAACGTTGACTTATCAATTTTTACTGAATTTACTATATTTTTGCTGATAGCAATTTTTCTGCAAGGGTCCTCCCAGCAAAAATCTTGCGGACTTTACTGACTTATTTTTTGTAATACCTAACGTATTACTTCTTTCAAACAATATTTTAAAAATTTGTTTAAATTTCAGGGCTGCACCAAGTGGTGTTTTTTAATCGATTATATCCTACACTCATTTAAGTAAAAAATATATATAATTGGCATTTAATTAAAAGTTTAATAAAAAGGATTTTTTTTTTAATTATTCGTTTTATTCGATTAATCGTCACAATTTATTAGAATTATTCGTGATTCAAAAATCATGCTTTTTAAATTGTTTGTACGAATTTTGTTTTTGTTCGTTCGATAAATCGAATAATTTTTATTCGAGTGACCACCCTACCAGTGACTGCCTGATAGTACCCAGTTCAATAAATGAATAATTTTACAAAGTTTTATAGTCAAACTAGAACATTTAAATGCATGAATGCTGCCATTTTTATAACGACTTAACAATGAAGAAAAAAAACATTAGATTATCAAACCAAATGAAATGCACTATAAATATATCAAAAGAATGCCGGATACTCTTGCTGATTCCCTACGTTCGCGTTATTTTTGATGTGACTTAACATTCTCGTAATTTTATTATATTAAAGTAACAAACTGCAATGTTTATACAACTTACAGTGAAATTACAAATAAATTATTATCGGAATAAACATTAATTGCATTTACAGTAATAAAATGTGTAAAATCCCAAAATGTATTGAACAAATTGTGAAAAGTATTTGTTTGTATGTTGGTCCTTATACGGATTTTATTATTGCTAAGGAAATCGTAAAAGTACAATGTCCTTAGAATTTTGAGGAAAACCTCTTTTCCTCGTCTAGGAGCGTGTTTCAACAGTAAAATTGTTGAAGCTTCAAAAAGTTTTAAATCTTAATATATTCAGTTAGAATATTATTCTACCTCTAGTCCAAAAATTTAAAATGATATTGTCACATTAGATTTTATTTGTTGCTTTTCAAAAACTTCAATTGTTTCGTTGGCATCTCCCAAATCTATAGTTGTCTGCAATATAAAAAGATAGTTGGCTTAACTCAAACCGATACATTACAACAGACAATTTAAACTCTATGATACTATTTTTGTCTGCCTTAGTGTATTAACTGCCTGATCTGGTAACACCTATTATAAAATCAAACTATTTGAAAAACAACAATTTTACATGTCGATATATAAGGTGGCGCAAAAGTAATCCTCCTATCAGAAAATGCTATACATAATAAATACATAATAAAAAAAAAACATCGGAAGGTTATTTTTGCGCCACCTTATACTTTGTATGTCAGTACATGTATGTGTGTTTGATGTATTACGATTTGTAAAAGCAACATATATCCCAACAAACAGTGTTTGTTGAGAAGAGCCGTGGTATGCTAATTGTTAAAAAATGCTTTAATTTTTGTATTAAAAATACAGAAATTTTTTGTGTTAGTGGTTTTTGTACTTGAGGTAGTGCAATATACTATAACTACCTAAAGTTTAAAAACTTAGTTTTTCTTCACAAAATAGTTATGACCAAAGAACCCAAATACCTTTTTGATCGGAAATAATTGTATAATTCAATTTCAACATCGAAATACAGCTTCTGAACAGCAGTTCTTTATTCTAACAATCCATCTCTGGAACCATATTCCATATGATTTGCAAAAAACCATCAACGCAATAAAATTCAAAAAATTACTAAGAAAACATTATTCCTGACAATTTAAATTTTTTGTTTTTTATTTTTTATTGTTTTTTATTTTTTATTGTTCTTTAAATTAAAAATTATTTTTCTTTATACTTATATAATATTATTAAATTAAATATTGTTTCTCAAATTAGTGTACTAAATTATACTCTAACTTGTCAGATTCTAATACTGTAATTTATAAGATACTGTATCTTGTTGTATTAGAAAATAAAATACTTTAATAAATACAAAATACAAATACAAAATAGAGTTATTCTGTATGAAATCACCAAATCGGCAAAGCTGGCATATCTTAGATTTTACTCAAACTAACTGGAAATGATATTTAGGGTCTGAAAACCCCAAATCCAAGAGGATTTAATTTTTGCACACGGCACTACCGGTTCACGCAAAATAAAAAAAATAAAAAGTCTTGTTTTTGTGCGTAGTGGTTTGAGCTGTTAAAATTCTTCTGCTAGAGATATCTACATGATGAACACATTGTTTTAAAGCTGAAGGATTATGGTTTCTATCAAAAATATAAAATTTGACTTAATTCATACACCCGAAAAATAACGCGGTATTGAAAATAATCATATTTCATTGGTTTTTTGTGTTTTTCAATGAACTCCAGTATCGGCGCTAATGAATATAAAAGCATAATAATTCTCAGATACATATTAGACATGTCGGAGAAAAATACAAAATTAAAATTGGCTCAATCTGCCAACTCGTTATGAAAAAATCGTTACTTGAAATTTGGAAATTTTAAAAAATTTGCATATTTCAGGCTACAATTTGGTCATGTTTGTTAGCAGATACAAACTTGAAAATTACAGAGTATTTACTACCTACTTTTAACTTTATAACACTTCAAGACCCGTTTAGTTATTTTCACTCCTCTCGGATTTACTGGGTTTTAAAGAAAAGCCTTTTTGATTTTTTGTATGTATTTTTATACTTTCCTCAAATGTTATATACAGAGAAATTAAAATAAAAACAAGTAGTATTATGAAGAAACAAAGAATAATTATGGACTAAAAAATTTATTTAATAAATTCAGTAGATTTTTTATGTTTACAAAAATTTTACAAAAATAAAAAAAATTTTATCAACATTTGTCATCACAAAGACGATTTCGGCTTAGAAGCTGAGTGGCACTTTTTTGCCACTTCTCATGGCAAAAGTCCTTGTGACGGAGCAGGAGGTACAATTAAGCAGACTGTAAGGAAAGCAAGTCTACAGCGAACTGCGGATCATCATATCCTAAGACCTACAGCAATGTTTGATTTTGTTCCACCCAAATTCCTGGTATAAGTTTTTTTTTGTATCCATTCCTGATGTTTATGCTATTGAAAACTTTTTGTCAAAAAGATTTATTGATGTTTGGACAATTAAAATACAAGAAACTACCACAGTTTCTCTCCGATTTCTCACAGTCAGTTAAAATTACGAAAGTTTTCAGCTTCTGATAACTTTGAAACTCCGAATATTATAAGAACAAATACTTTATGAAAATAATATAAAACTTATTCCACGATTCTTAATTACCCACATTTAAACTATAACTTTTCTACTTTAAATGATAAAAATATACCATTTGCCTATTTTTTGCCACCACTGTAAAATTTTTTAACATCAAAAATCTACTGAATTTATTACATATATTTTTTAGTCTATAATTATTCTTTGTTACCTCATAATAATACTTGTTTTTATTTTAATTTCTCTGTATATAACAATTGAGGGAAGTATAAAAATACATACAAAAAATCAAAAAGGCTTTTCTTTAAAACCCTGTAAATCCGAGGGGAGTGAAAATAACTAAACGGGTCTTGAAGTGTTATAAAGTTAAAAGTAGGGAGTAAATACTCTGTAAATTTCAAGTTTCCACATTTCAAGTAACGATATTTTCATAACGAGTTGCCAGATTGAGCCAATTTTAATTTTGTATTTTTCTCCGACATGTCTAATTTGTATCTGAGAATTATTATGGTTTTATATTCATTAGCGCCGACACTGGAGTTCATTGAAAAACACAAAAAACCAATGAAATATGCTTATTTTCAATACCACGTTATTTTTCGGGTGTATGAATTAAGTCAAATTTTATATTTTTGATAGAAACTATAATCCTTCAGCTTTAAAACAATGTATTCATCATGTAGATATCTCTAGCAGAAAAATTTTAGCAGCTCAAACCACTACGCACAAAAACAAGACTTTTTAGTTTTTTTATTTTGCGTGAACCGGTAGTGCCGTGTGCAAAAATTAAATCCTCTTGGATTTTGGTTCTTGGAACCCTTAGGAACATTTCCACAAAATTTTAACAAAATCCAAAATGGTCCAGCAACAATTTTTAATTTTTTTCGGTGTTTTCATAGAGAATGACTCTATATGAAAATATAGAAAGTCCAAAAAAAAAACAATTTTTGTATTTTTAATACCAAAAACTAAAACATTTTTACAAGATTTTTAAAAGTCTCTCAAACGAAATAGTTCATTTTGATCTCTGTATTGCTCGTTGGAGTTTTGTTGTCTTTATACAGTGTGTGTTTGTTTGAGTTTCATTATTTTTATATGTGTGTGTGCGTTCTATATAGAAGGCTTTTCAAACGCATACTAAATTTTTTTAAGTAATTTTTTTTTACTTTCTTTCTTAATGACTGCGGCTGAGAAGCCCACCCAACGCATCAATTGAAACGCGAACGAATGTCCAATGTTGGCTAAAAAAACCAGCAAAAAATACGAAATATTTCCTAATACTTTTTTTTTACTACTGCTTTAAACAATTTTTCTACTTTCCACCACATTGGACTACAGTGTATTATAAGTTTGTTATGATTCTCGTAACAATCAAATCAGGAAGCCTGTACAAAGATCTGATTTGATTTAAAAAGAATTTCTAAGTTCAGAACTATAATTGGTGTTTGGTAATTTTTTATGAATGTTCAATGCAATAATTTTTTTTTTAGCTTTTAAAATTCGCTTTATGTTAAAGTCAACGAACAAGGAGAGTTTCCTTATTAGTTCTCGCCGATCTTAATGATATTTCGGATATGTGGTAGGGGGCTAAGAAATTTGGGACACCTATACATTTTTAAGCGATATAATCTCATGTTTAGACGTTAAAAAGTGGGGTAAAAAAAAAAACAATTTTTATCGTTTTTTTTTTTCAAACAATGAGTCACCAAATAAAAGAGTTCTTGGAGACGTATAACATGATATACGAAAACTTTAAAATATGTTCGTGTTTTAAGCATGGATGGCAAACACTAACTCTAAAATACCGCTAACCAGACAATACAGTTATAAGGAACTATTTTTAACCTTAAATTAAAATAATCAAATAACGCTAAGGAAATGACTTAAAATATCGATAACCATAAAATATCCTTACGAATAACTTTAGATCTTTAATATTTTAAAACCTCGCATTTATAGTTTTTCAAAAACTTGCATAAGTTTGAAAACAATTGAACTTTGATGACCTACAGTTTCTCAACTGGCTACTGCTATTGTCTACTTTTACGATCTGTAATCCAAAAATTATCCATTCTCAAGTTTGATATAATTTTTACTAAAAATAAAAACTATGTTTTTTCGGCTGTCACTTCTTTCGAAACGTGTTCTGATGATGGGAACATAGAAAATTCCCGAAATGGATCTACCAACACATTCCTGAAAGTGGCCAATTAATAAATTTGAATACAAAAACTCTATAGATTATGTGTTAGGACAAAATCCTAACAAAGAAATATAGAGGATGGCCTCGAACTTGAATAATTTTCTTGTTAGAAAGTATTTTGCAACCGTCAGATAATGACAATCGTAATTAATTTTTAATTAATTACTGTAGAATATTACTTTAGCTAGTCTCTTAACAGGAAGAAGAAGAAGAAGATATAATTTGTATTGAAAAGTTTTACGGACACAAGGGATACACCAGACTACCGCAGTTTCGTCCCCCTCCTGGCACTCGTCAGTGGTTAACTTATGTGTCAATTGAACAAAGTATTTTATATTGTTAATTTGCTTTATATGATTCTTTTACTTTTTTTGGTGTCGTACTGGTATTCGAACTTACTGCCTTAGCATAAAGCTATGCATCGTAATCTCACCTCTTAACGAAGTTGAGCCACGGTCGACACAGCGATGACTGTGGCTAAAGTCGAGTTTTGTACACTACGTACACACAAGTATTGTTTTCACTTTCATTTTCTATTCTCTCTAAAAATTAATTTTAACTGTTGGTGCAATTTTGGAATGCCTTTTGCATTTTTAGATGTGCTAAATATTGCTTTTATCTGAAAAAAATCACGTAAAATAAATTAAATCCTAAAATAACCTAACGGAATAATGTAAAATAATCATTAACCCTAAAATAACCTAACGAAATAATTTTAAATAACGTTAACCTTAAAATAACATAACGATATAACTTAGAATATCGTTAAACTTAAATATACTAACGAAGTAATACAAATAACGATAACCGAATGAAACGGTTGCCAACCCTGATTTTAAATGACAATCAAAATTGCGTTTTGTTAAAAAATTATACTTCCATTAAGCTAAAACATATTTTTATTAAGGAATAATAAATTTAATTGACTTGAGTCTGATTTTTTGACATTCATAATTGTTTAGCTTCTAAGCTACTTTCCCAAAGATCTTTTCCCACTTGCATTTAAATATTTAAATAAAAGGCAAACCCAACATATTACATGGGCAATACTGTTATGCAAATTTTTGTACTCTTGAGTACTTCAATGCTGTGTCCAAATAATTTCCGACATGTTTCCATACAAAAATATATTGATTTTACCCACCTTTTAAGCCTTTAAAGAGATGATAGGGCAGTTAAAAAAAAAATTCGGGTCCCTTATTTTTGTTATTCCCCCTTCCACATATCCAAATTTAATTTAGATCAGAGATCGGGACAATCTTCTTGTAAAGGAAACAACAGTTAATCTCGGAATTGGTCTGCACAAATTCTCTAATAGTTAACGAAAATTGTACTGTTATTACCGAAAATTTAACTAATTTGAGTCCTAGGGTATTTACTGTTGATTTTAGAAATTCAAAAATTAAGCGAAAAACTGAGTAACCGCTACTAAATTTAGTTAAATTGAATTCCTGGTTGTACAAACTTGATAAGCCGCTTTGACTATTTTCTAGTTTTCACTGTTTTCTAAACATCCATTAATAACTTTTCGGAAGATATCTGGCCCAACCACGTACCTGGAAAATAAAAGTCCTGCTATATTCATATATGTATAGGTTTTCCAACTATAAAATGCAAAAATAAACTAAAAATAAAATGTGACTTATCCAGTTTTTATAATAAGTCCTTCAATTGTTATCAATTGTCCAGCTCTTCCATTTTGGTAGCGCTCGACACTCACAGTAACGTTCCTGCCTTTGTCGTCTTTGAAAAAGTACGGTCCAATGATGCCACCGGCCCATAATCCTCACCAAACAGTGCATTTTTCGGGCTGCATTGGCAGTTCTTACAATGCTTCTATCTGCTCTTCACACCAAATACGGCAAATTTTGCTTGTTCACTTATCCATACAACCAGAAATGAGCTTCGTCACTGAACACCAATTTTCCGATAAAAAGTGGATCTTCGTCCAACTTTGCCAGAGCCATTCACCAAAAGTAAGCCAAAGAAGGCTTCAATTCTAGCACCAGCTGTATTTTAAAAGGTTTTACACGCAAATCCTTCCCCAAAATTTTCACGTAGTGGAGTAACAGAGGCCCAATTGCTGCGAACTGTGCCGAATCGATAGTTCACGGTCAACAACACTGGCGGATACAGCTGCAATATTTTCCTCTTCCGCACACTACGAAAGCGTGTTGGTGATTTAATGTCCAATTATGTAAATTTGGAGAAATTTATTCACAAGATTCTGAATAGCCTCTCAGAAGTTCACAACAAACTGACCATAAAATATAAGAAGTGCACGATGTAAATTATAGACCAAACTGAACATGTTTAACAATAACATGTTATACGAAAACAGCCTTTATATTTCTGATTATTATGTTGATGAAAAAATCTTAAATTATCTTACTCTGCTAGAAATTCGGTAATCAGTTGTATTAATGTTTGAAAATCTGACCGATCGGACGAAGAATTTTTCAAATAAACAAAGTTTACTATATTCTAAAACATATTCCGTTTTACTCAAAACATAAATAATGGATGGTTTTTATTGAAATAATACTAAACTTAAAAAGTTATATGTTCGGGTTACATATGGCAATTTTAGAACGGTGAAAAACCACGATATAATGCCGAAAATTTAACTAGCAGTCAACTTATAAAAATTCACATATTTTTGATTAAAGATTTGTCCACAAATTTATACAAAATACAAAATTTTAAAATATCTTCAACAGTTAAGAACTTATATTATGCCATAGTTTTTACATTGGTTGTCTAATATTGTAGAAATAAACATGTAAAAGCTACTAAACATTAGGAAAAAATGTTCTTGAGCAAAAAACTCCTATAATTTGGAAATTTTCTGTTGATTTTAGAAAAATAAACTGTTATTTGTTACAGTTATATTAGTTTTTTGTTTTTATATACATCGAGATTATTTTATGTTATTTTCAATTTATAACGAGCTTTCAACCTCCGTATATTTACAAAAATAAAGCAAATCAAACATATAAGCTAGGTTGATACTGTATTTCGATCTGGCTAAGATCTCATCAGAACCCGAAGTTTTAGAAAAGCTAGAGCCTATATAATAGGCAGAACTTAACAAAAAACCTATTAATAATCAATTTTGCTCCATTCTTGTCTTCTTAGTAATCAACACGTGGTTAGGTCTTTTCCTAACAAGCATCATGACGTTACTAAACTTTGGAAGACCAAAAATGTTCTATTATATAAAAAATTTTTAGTGTTGTACTCTGGCTCAAGTAATATTTTTACAGTTATATTAGTTTTTGGTTTTATATACATCGAGATTATTTTTATGTTATTTTCAATTTATAACGAGCTTTCAACCTCCGTATATTTACAAAAATAAAGCAATCAACATATTAGCTAGGTTGATACTAGTATTTCGATCTGGCTAAAGATCTCATCAGAACCCGAAGTTTTAGAAAAGCTAGAGCCTATATAATAGGCAGAACTTTAACAAAAAACCTATTAATAATCAATTTTGCTCCATTCTTGTCTTCTTAGTAATCAACCACGTGGTTAGGTCTTTTCCTAACAAGCATCATGACGTTTACTAAACTTTGAAGACCAAAAATGTTGTATTTATATAAAAAATTTTTAGTGTGTTACTCTGGCTCAAGTAATATTTTTACAGTTATATTAGCTTTTTGGTTTTTATATACATCGAGATTATTTTTATGTTATTTTCCATTTATAAACGAGCTTTCAACCTCCGTATATTTACAAAATAAGCAAATCAACATATTAGCTAGGTTGATACTAGTATTTTCGATCTGGCTAAAGATCTCATCAGAACCCGAAGTTTTAGAAAAGCTAGAGCCTATATAATAGGCAGAACTTTAACAAAAAACCTATTAATAATCAATTTTGCTCCATTCTTGTCTTCTTAGTAATCAACCATTTTGAATTCTACTAAATTTGCGGTAAATATAGCAAAAAATTTGTTAATATTATAGTTTTTAAATATTTTACTTAAAAATTTAGAAAAATTTAAACCAAAAGTTTATTTTTCGATCTTTTATCATAAATTATCATTGGTTTTTTGTTTAAACAAAAAACCGTTCAATGTTTATTTATTATTTAAAAAATTTTTTCCATCCGCTAATTTAAAGCAGACTTTATCTACTGACAGGTCCTTACATGTTTCATTTTGCTTTACCGAAAATCTTCAGAGAACCAATGTAGAAGGGGGTAGAAGATTTACCTAAATTTCGAAGGAAAAAGATCAACGCTTTGCCCGTATTGTTTTATTAACCCCATGAGAAGTTAAAAACAAAATTGGAAGAATTGAACTAATTCAAATCAAAAATAAAAAATATTTAGCTAATAAAAACATTTTTGTTTTAATTAATAAATAACTAAAGAATAAAACAAACGATCTTGAACTTGAGTATCTTGTTCGCATCATATTATAGTTTTTGTTTGCTAATTTGAGTCTACAAATATTTAGTAAAAATTTTTGCTAATTTTCCAGAGGAAATGCTATTTTCAATTAACTAGAATTCACATCGAATATAACTAAAATTTTGCTAATTTAACAGATTTACTTTTGCTGTTCTTATTTGTTAACATTTAGCAAAAAAAAAAAATCTGCTAAATTTAGCAGCTTTTTTATGCAAGTTCATTTATAACTCATTTTTAGTAGCCTTTCTGCTATTTTGACAGGTTTATTTCTATGAGTGTTGCTATTATTTAAGGCAAAAAAAAAAATGCTACAAAAATTTCTTAATGAAGCCATGTTTCTGTATATCTACAAATATTGGTTGAAAACTCTCCAGCGGATCTATGACGTGCCGTTAATAATTTAAATTGTAATCCTTCTGGTACTCAAATAAAATATTTTTTTAAATCAAATCTTATAGAGTTCTAAACTGGTCGTTCTGGATCACACAAAGATTTCCTGTAGTAATTTTTGTATTTCTTTTTTAGTTCATAGAACCCTTAGTCAAACTGAACAACCATCATCCATCCTTTTTAGGTTATATGAATATGAATGTGTGAGTATTTGTTGAGGTGGCATCATTTCTCTACTTTCTACTCAAAATATTAATGCTAGTAGTATGACCGACTCTACTACTACTAACTACGATGTATTCAAACGGAATCGGTGTATAAAACACATTTCGCGCTTTGTATAAAACTTGAAAATTTTCAAAATAGGTTTGGTCCTGCCAAAGGGGTTATACGAAAAAAAAAAATGAAAAGGATACAAAAACACACTTACACACACATATACGCAAGCTGCAAAAAAAAAAAAAATATTGTGTAAAGTAAAAATTGTTGAAAAAATTAAAAAAGAAAAAAATTGTTTTGAATTTTTTATTTTAGATTCTGCCAAACACCCACTCCTTCACAAACGGCGTGACTGACTATGTCTTCTTTTTAGTCCTATTGTATAGGTTTTGAGCATTGAATTCCACAATTTTTTATGACGCTCTCTCTCTCTCTCTTTCACTTTTTCTATATGTTGTTTTTAAGTTATTTTGCTTTTTTCTTGCTGATGCAAAATTTAGAGTTTGAGTAAGAAAAGGTAGTTTTTAAAAGGCTTTAAATGCAATTGTAGTAGTGTGTGTGTGTGTAAGGATATCTTTTTTTATTTTTGCCTTTGAATCGCTAGGTGTGAGTTTTCAAACCTTAACCATGGTCAAGTTCTCACTAACCCTTTCCTATAACTTTCCTCCTGAGGGTACCGTGCGTTTCTATAACAAAACACACAACAGCAACAACAACAACAACAACAACACCAAACAACAAAGCAGCATCATGGTATAAAACAACAACCGTTCATGTTCATGTTAATTATACCACTGTTGTCCTTTTACTTCCTATTTCCGGTTTTTCTATGTATCTTAATTTTATTTAAATTCAAATTCTTTTACAAATGTTTCTGTAACTTTAAAATACAAACAAATGCTCAGAGTCCTTAACCACCAATAAAAATAAAATAAATTTCCGTTTATTTAAGAATACAAATGCACTAATTTACCAGTTCCATTTCAATTATGTTGTTATAAAAAATTTCTAGTTTATTCATATTTTCTTTTTTTTGGAAATATTTCCCTTTATAGCACATGATTTTAATTTTTTTTTTCTAAATTGGTTTAGGTTATTGGTTTTCATACGCCAACAATTTTTTTTCATTCCATTTTTGCCATATTTTTTTTAAGTTTGTTGATATAGAAAAAATCAGCTGAAAATTTGTTTACCATATCACCTTTAAATATTTTTTGTTCGCTATTTTAACATCTGAACTTAGATGACCGCCAAATGGCAGTCAATTTTTTTTACTTTATTGTGATTTTTTACTCAATAGATTTTATTTTTTTGAGATATTCATATTTTTTATTTCATAAATTTCTGGGTTATTCGTTTTGTGGTACACAAACATTTTTTGCTATCAATAGTGTTTATAAATTATTTAAAGAAATGCTTGTATAATAGGGTTATAACATTTTTTTTCGAAACCTTAACCTATCACCACGCGATAGGTAATAGTAAAGTGTGTTTTTTTTTTTGAGTGTCAAAATTTCGAGTTGGCATCACTGCTTTATTTGACCATCCATTTAACAGCTGATAGTTGGACTTTTACACAGAAGGTGCCGGGTTCGATCCCCGGTGCCGGCAACATCAAATTAATATGTATGAGTTCGCAATGTCCACCTTCGGTGTTCCCATAGCAATTAACCCCACCGAAGTAAAATAATGAATCAGGGCTATGAACCAAAAAGCTTCAATAAGTTCGCCAACTCTCCATCAGGTGGCGAGCAACAACTGTTCTTAGACTTATCATCTCGCGCAATTACAGTGTTGCCATGTCTGAAGCCCTTCATCTTTCCCCACCTTTCATCTCTATACTATCCCTTTCCAAAGAAAGCAACACACTAAATATAGGAAATATTCCTGAGTGTTGCCTCTCTTTAAAAAAAAAAAAAAAAAAAATGGGTAAGTAAATAAGCAGAATTTTCGCATTTGGAGTGAGGAGAATAAACAAACTTTTGTCGAAACACCATTACATCCACATGACTGGTTTGGTGCGCTTTATGGGCTGGCGGAGCCATTGGCCCATATGTCTTCAAAAACGATGATGGTCAGAATGTTACTGTCAATGGTGAACGGTATAGGAACATGATTCGAAATTTTTTCGCACCTAAATTACGTGGCATTAATCTTGCTGATATGTGGTTCCAACAGGACGCAGTCACATGTCCCACAGCCAATATCGTGTGATTTAACCCCATTGGATTATTTTCTTTCAGGTTATGTTAAGTCACTTGTCTACGTCGATAAACCACAAACAATTGAACACCAGGAAATCAACATTCAAAGAGTTATTGGCGAAATACGGCCGCAAATGCTGCGAAAAGTTGTTGAAAATTGGTGTTCCAGATTGCGCCTTCTACGCACCAGCCGTGGCAGAAATCATATTTAAATATTAATTTCATAAAATTTTCTTTCCAATAAAGCCCGTTTCATTGGTAATAAAAATATATTTTCTTGTTTTATTATGATTTAAACTTGTGTCACTCTATAAAAAACACCCATTATATTCATACTAAAAATCGATTTTTCGTGCCATTTTAAAATAAATACTTTCCGCCTGAACCTCATTTCTTCATTTTTTTTCACGTTTTTATCATTAGAGTTGCATTTGTGGACCAACATTACTGTACAACATGTTTAAAATGCCTTTTTCGTAATGTGCTCTCTGTTCTGCAAAATTTATAATCCATGTCCCTAAAAGCAGCTATAATCATATTTTTTTTTTATCAAAATTTGCGAAAATCGTCAAATTTAAAGAGCTGTGTTTATATCAATACGTTACGATCAATGCCAGTGTAGAAGCGGTAATAATATATCATTATTTTTTGGACTACCAGTAGTTACACTAGCTTCCAATACTCTCTGCATTGCTTTAATTGAAAAAATAATGACTTACTTATATCTAGTAGTGCTGTTAAAAAATGAGTAGTGGGTATCGAGTATTTGTTTCTTTTTGGGTACTCGATACTTAGTTTTTCAAAAGCGTGAGATTAGCTGCTCAAGGGAAAGAGGGAAACAAAAGATGAAGACAAAAATGGAGCAAAATTGATTATTAATAGGTTTTTTGTTAAAGTCCTGCCTATAATGAAGGCTCTAGCTTTTCTAAAACTTCTGGTTCTGATGAGATCTTTAGCCAGATCGAAATACTAGTATCAACCTAGCTAATAAGTTTGATGTGCTTTAGTTTTGTAAATATACGGAGGTTGAAATCTCGTTATAAATTGAAAATAAAATGTATTTGTTTTTGCATGAATACTTGTATTTAATTTGCGAAAACTAGTTTAATTTGTACACAGGGTTAAAGTACTCAAGAAACAAATAATTAAGATACTCATATTACCTATATAGTGGACACTGAGTTGTCACATTTTATAATTATTTGAAATATGGGGAAAAAGGCGTTTTGGGAAAAACACACAAAAATTGAATGATTTCGAATAACGGCAAAAGCTCAGCTACGCCCCTCCCCACCCCTGAAGGTAAGGAGTGTACATTACAAAGTAATGCATTATGTAGTCCATTATCGGAAACTTATTACTTTTTGTTCGAAAATAATGATACAGTTACGAAGTATACATTACATGGTAATGCATTACCTTATTGCACACATTACCAACGTTTTGCTGGTTCATTTTATAAGCTAAAGATTTCACACTTGTGATGACCATATTTAATTTTGTGGTATCTGTGGCAGACAAAATATGGAAAACAAGTTTATAGTTCCATGCTCTTGGGCTGAAGAAATTTTCATCCAAATCCCATTAGTCTTTCAAGATGTATTAAGGTTTCTTCAATAAGAAACCAACAAAAATTTTATGGGTAGTTTTTAAAATCCAGATAATTGATAAATGTTTTTTTTAATGTACACTTCTAAAAAGCTGAACAGCAGCTTTGATGCAGCAAAGACAACTTTTTTAAAGTTAATTTGTATTGTTTAGTATATTCTCTGCATCAGACGCTGATCCAGCTTTCCATTTGGGGGGAATTTTTTATTGTTTTTTTTTCACTTCAATATTTTTTTTTTTTGTATATATCAAGAATAGTTGATCTTTACTCGGTACTCTGGGTAATCAGCATGTATTTTTCATTTGTCAAGCTTCTACACAGAGAGAATTTTAGTTAACTAAAAATATTGAAAATTTTCTGTAAACTAAGGAAGCTTTTCTTCGCAAAGTGGGCGGAAATTTTCTTAACCATTTGACGACCCTTGTATACTACAGCGTATACATTTTTAAATAAATATAAAATATTTGATAATGCAATAAATACAGGTTTTAAGTTAGAATATTGTACTACCTCATGTCCAAAACTCTAATATGATATTGTCATATTATTATTTATTTGTTGCTTTTCAAATAATTTGATTTTATACTTAGGGTTACCAGATCAGACAGTTTATACACTAAGGAAGATAAAATGTTTTTCATACAGTTTATTTTGTCTGTTGTATGCAATGTCTCGGCTTGAGTTAAGCCAATTATTTTTTCTATTGCAAGCAACTGTAGATTTTGGTGATGCCAATGAAACAAATGTATTGTCCATCATGAAAATTATCAAACTTTTGAAAAGCAAAAAATAAAATCTAATATGACAATTAACTATTTGATTTTTGGACTTGAGGTATAACCATATTCTAACCAAATATATGAAAATATAGAAAGTCCGAAACACAATTTTCGTATTTTTAATACAAAAATAAAGTCCATGGACGCTATGGCACATTTTGGAGTGACATACCGTCCATGGACATTATGACATTGGATCTTATGACATACCACCTAATAGTGACTATACTCGTTTAATCTTTATTAAATTTACATATTTCAATTTGTCTTTAATTTAATTAATATACAATTACTTTGACAAGCCGGTGATAACACAAAATTTTAGTTTTTTTTTAATCTTTAATTTAAATGTATACGATACAAATTGTTGGCGTCCTTTTGTTTTATTATATATGAAAAACAGATACAAAAATCTTGCATGGTCGATATTTGTATATGTCTTACAAGAGTTACACTTCTTAGGATCATTATTCTCGTCTCTGCTACATATTGACGTGCCTCGACATCTGCTTTGTTCTGCGTATATCTTTCAATCTGGTTGTCGTCCATACTTTTACTGTGCACAATAATAAGGACAATTTTTTTAGCAAAATATAAGCACAATTTTTTTAGCAAAATAAATTTGTAAAACATTAGTAAAACATTAGTAAAATATTCGCTCAAAACAGTTAAGTGCTGACTAAGTATAACTAAAATTTTAAGCGGAAAACACAATTTCAGTAAAAAATTTGTTGAAAAATAGTACACTTGATTTAAAAAATATTTTACTAACTTTTCTACTAACTTATTTTTTTTAATTGTATTGTAACAAAAGAAAAAAATATTAACACATTTAGGGCCATTATTACAACTTGCCAATAGCTAAAGTTCGGATGTTATCTGACAGATTGTTAGTTTTTCGTTATTATAAGTATACTTTAAGCTAAAAGTAACCGATAAGCCAAATGGAAGATATTGTTGCCTTTAACTTTAAACGTAAGGTTTATGTGTTTAAAGTTACCACATTTTCTGCTCTATAAAGAAGAAGAAGAAAATACCGAATTTCACAACCGAATTTCACAAATTATTGTTTGTTTGTAAACAAATAAATAAAAGTACGTTGCCACTACGTATTTTTATAAACCAATTCATAAACCAATAATCGGTTTTTAGTTTGGTGCTGCCACATTATCAAAAATATTAATTTTATTTTATTGGGAAGTTGTAATAACGAAAAACATTATAGCTCACTTTATTCCTCATTTTAGCTAAAGTTACTTTTTACTAACATTTACTTTAAAGGCAAGTTGTAATAACGGCCCTTAATATTTAAACAACAACACACAATTTTAATTTAAAACACATTAATTTTAAAAAATAACAAAATTTTTTTTGTACATTTTCTTTTCTTCTTTATTCGTTGTGTATCGAAGTTAATGATAAATGATACTGAGTGCATCAAAAATGCACATTACCTATATTGTTCATTTGGTTTTTGGCAAAAATCAAATGAAATCTGGGGTAAAGTGTTTGTAAAAGACATATAAAGACAATCGTAATTAATTTTATTACAATTTATTACTGAAGATTTGTTTTTTTTTAATTTTGAAATCTGGTTTTCAAAATGTATGGAAAACCATATTATTTTTGGTAGTTTTTTGCTCGAAAACTAAAAATAGGGAAAAACTACTAGATTTTCGTTTAGTCTAAGTGTAGTAGTAATTTAAATTTAGACAATTCTCACCGACACCGAATCTAATGTTATTTATTAAAAAAAAATTTTTGAAAGTTTTCTAGAAATCCATGTTTTCTTTGCAATTTTTTTTTTTCATATTTTTAATCCTCGTAACTAAAATAATATTGTCTTTAACTTTTTAACTTTTTGCTTGATCTTCTCAACTTTTACTATTCTTTCTTCTCTTTTTCGTTTGCAAACAAAATATTTCAATTGTAAAGCAATATGAACAACATGCTAAAGAAATATGAGATCATAATTTTTGGCCCCCAACACCCCCAACGACTATACGCAATACAATGAACAATAAACAAGGATATGAGGTACATACAATACTATCAATTAACTTTTGTTTAGCAACCATATAAAAATATATAATTTTATTATATCAATTTGTTTTGTTGTTAAAAGATTTGTTACAAATTGTACACCCATACAATATTTAGGATTTGAAAGGAGTCATATATCCTGTCACTTTTATATAAAGGGAAAAATGTTGCTCTTTCAGACAAGTCACGGAACTAATTTGGAAAATATCATAGAGCTTAAGATAGTTTAGTATCGTGTCCTAGGTTAGTTTCATAAGAAGTCATAAAGAGTCCCAGTTAACCTCTTATGATAACGGCCTGTAATGTAATGAGATCTGTTCTGCAATTTATTGCTATTTTGCATTAAAAGCATATTCCATAGAAAAGGTCAAGTCATAACTAATTTATGACATCAAAATTTAAACTGTCTGAAAATTATTATAAAAATCTTTAAAGAATCAAAATTTCTAATAACTGGGTATGAAGATATAATAAAGCAAATACTACAGACATAAAATCATAAAAAAGTAACTTGAAAATGTTAAAAGAAGCAAAAAAACCCATCGTCTAGTTGAGACACTTTTTTTTTGTGTCGTTCATAAACCATGAGGAATACAAAAAAAAAGCAACCATTAGGGGGGATTCTAGCGCTTTTTTTGTATTTGCAGATTTTTTTTTCTTTATTGTGTCTATGTTATTTTTTCTAAGTTTATGTTTTGTTGATATTATTTTTTTTAGATTTTATTCTAACAATATAAACCTAGGTCATGTTCATGTTTTTTATATGTTTTTGTTGCTGCATATTTGACTGAATGACTAAATTGATTTTATATAGAAAAAAAATATGCGATTTTTTCTAACGTTTTAAATTTTTTTTGTTTTTTATATACAAATAACAAAATTTTTAACCTATTTCCGTTGCACTTTGATTGTGTTGACTTAATTTTTGTAATAAATGGATTTATTTTACAAAACATTTTATAAAGTAAAATTTGGTTAAAACTTTAACGTGATATTAGTTATTTTTTTTTTTGTTGGTTATGTTATGTTAGTTTAGGTTATGTTTGATGGGGTTTAAACATTATTATATTATTTAGAAAAAATTGGAGTTTAAAATTGAAGATTTAAACACGATAATTACTACAATTTACATGTATTTTGTGCAACGATTCCCACTTTATGTATTTTTTTTTTTCAAGTAGAATCATGATTTTAGCTTTTATTCAGCCTTTGGCTTGATGATATTTCAATCATACTTGAAAAAAAAAAACACTAAAAAATTGTAAATTTTTGAACTCGTGTCTTCCGATTCTCTTTATATTAAAAGCATATCGCTCATTTACTTCAAGACAGTCATAAGTCAAAAAATGTGATTTTTCAGTTAATGTTGCAGATTTATTAATTATATCATGCTTTATAGTGTGTACAAATTTCTTATTAATATCATGTATACTTTTCTTTTAAAAAAGAGAAGCAACACTCAGGAAATTCTTCCTATTAATTAATGTGTTGCTTTCTTTGGAAAGGGGATAGTGGAGAGATGAAAGGTGGTGAAAGATGAATCGCTTCACACATGGCAACACTGTAATTGCGCGAGATGATAAGTCTTAGAACAGTTGTTGTTCGCCACCTGAGGTAGAGTTGACGAATTTATTGAAGCTTTTTGTTTCATAGCCCTGATTTATTATTTTACTTCGGTGGGGTTAAGTAGTATGGGAACACCGAAGGTGGGCGCAGCAATACATATAAGTGATAGAAAACTCATACATATTATTTTTCTAAATTGATGTTGTCGTCACCGGGAATCGAACCCGGACCATCTGCGTAACAGTCCAACGCGCTAACCATTACACCACAACGCCCATATATTATTATATATTTGTTGCTTTTCAAATAGTTTGGTTTTATAATTAGGGTAACCAGATCAGGCAGTTTACACTAAGGAAGATAAAATGTTTTTCATACAGTTTATTTTGTCTGTTGTATGCAATGTCTCGGTTTGAGTTAAGCCAATTATTTTTTCTATTGCAGACAACTGAAGATTTGGGTGATGCCAATGAAACAATTGTATTGTCTATCATGAAAATTATCAAACTTTTTGAAAAGCAACAAATAAAATCTAATATGACACTATCATATTAGATTTTTGGACTTGAGGTATAACCATATTCTAACTGAATATATGAAAATGTAGAAAGTCCGAAAAAACAATTTTCGTATTTTTAATACAAAAATAAAGTCCATGGACGTTATGACACATTTTGGAGTGACATAACGTCCATGGACATTATCACATTGGATCTTATGACATACCACCTAATAGTCACTATACTCATTTAATCTTTATTAAATTTACATATTTTAATTTGTCTTTAATTTAAATAATATACAATTACTTTGACAAGCCGGTGGCAACACAAAATTGTAGTTTTTTTTAATCTTTAATTTAAATGTATACGATACAAATTGTTGGTGTCCTTTTGTTTTAATATGTAGGAAAAACAGATACAAAATTCTTGCATGGTTGATTTTTGTATATGTCTTACAAGAGTTGTACTTTTTAGGATCATTATTCTCGTCTATGCTACATCTTGACGTGCCGCGACATCTGCTTTATTCTGCGTATATCTTTCAATCTGGTTGTCGTCCATACTTTTAATGTGCTTATAAGCACTATTTTTTAGCAAAATAAGTCATGTATACTTTACGAGATAGAGGATAATATATTTTGTTTGTTCTTTAAAGTGGGTGAAAAGAGTATAAATTGCATAGAGAAACTGAACTACTCACCGGTCTCTCGATAATTAGCGAATTCGCACACAACTCTCACTAAAAGAAAAATGTATTAAAACCCCCTATTTATAAAAAACATGACACAATAAATAGAGAAAGTGTCGAGCGAGGCAGATATGGATTAAAAACTTTAAACTCGTTTTCTTCAAAATCTTGTTTTTGGAGTTATGTCAGTCTTGCAGTAAATGAGCGATATATTATCTATGGAGCCTATGACACATCTCCACAACTGGTGATTTCTTTCACGTTGACAAATTTTGAATAAAATTCAAAAAATACCAAAAGCACACTCAAACTAATTTGTAGCTTTAATTCACTGAAAATTTTATTTAAAATAAATGATAAATCACTTAGTTTTTTTTTTTTTTTCAAAGCAAGCAACAAATAAAAATTTAAATTTATAATAACTGTAACGGAAATAAATAAACCATAATATTCCGTTTTTGTGTTTAAATTTGTAAGAAATTTTAAATAAAGGAAATTATTGAGTGTACATTAGGCCGGGGTCGATTTGTATGGAGGCAAAAAAAAACGCTCATCGTTCAAGGAAAATCGTATTGTAGGGATCAAAATAAGAAACTTTGCCGAAGGATCCATACCTCTAAAACGAATTCTGATGTCCAGACTTTTGACCCGTAGGGTCAAATTTTGAAAGAGCCCACTTTGATATTTCAGAAAGTAGGAGGAATCTCTCCAAGATTATGGTAGATACTTCTTCTCCGGGAGACGCGCTAGCAGATTAATGCATAAATCATCATTTTAGGGGTTAAAATTTAAGTTAAAAGAGGGCCTTTTTAGCCGTGTTTTTTTTAGCAAAATGTGCAAATCTCGGGATAGAGATATTTCAGAAAGTAGGAGGAGTGTTTTCAGGGAATCTTTAGGGTCTCTATTTCTTCTCCGGAAGAAATAGAGTATAAATATATTCGATTGGGTTGGATTCGATTGGGGCACTCTAAATGGGTCAAAGTGGGATTTTTCAAAATTTATGGTTCCTTCGGCAAAGTTTCTTATTTTGATCCCTAGAATACGATTTTCCTTGAACGTTGAGCGATTTTTAAATCGACCCGCCCTAGTGTACATCCAGAAATCAGTTTCAGTTGTGGCCACCGAATTTGGTAGCAATCGAATTCTGGCTGTTACGACAACTATCGCAATATTAAATTTATTTTTAGTCGTGAAAGCTAATACTCAGTTGCAAAATCAATATTACATTCCAAATTAATATTATTACGTTCCACAAAATTTTATTGAAATTTAAAGAATAAAATTTTTCTCTGAACCGTATTGAACCGTTTCCTGCAGATTAATAGTCCGCTGGCCTATAGCAGTAAAAAAAAACGCTGCTTACAAGCAAGCACGCTTGAAAGGGAGTAAGCCAAAAAGAATCCTTAACAAACCTGCCAACATATGTCATGATTTTTATATGGCGAATTCCCACTTGGAAGCATTACTTTTCGACATAATAAGAACGGATTTTAGCGCTCATATTTCATGTCTACACTCAGGGAACTTCTGCTTTAAAAATATGTAGTTGTTTGGGTTTTACTAACCTTTTATATTAAGTTTTTAAAGTAGTTTTTTGTTGTTTAAAAATATAAATTTTTGTTTAATTCTTACCAACACAAGTGGTTCATTTTTACTACAATTGTTAGTAATTTTTTGAACATTAAAAAACAAATGACAATGTTAGTTGAATTTAACGAAATGTAAGTCGGATCAATACACCCGAAAATGTCGAAAAAATCTACGATATGGTGTTGGACAATCGAAGAGAAGAAGTGCGTGAGATTGTTGATGCCATAGGCATTTCATATGGCAATGTGGTTTTAAATGATCATTTGGGTTTAAGGTGATGGCAGTTTGGGATGCACGCGGGATAATCCACATCGCTTACCTTCAAAAGGAAACAACAATAAACGGTGAATATTATGCCAACTTATTGGTTCGATTTAACGAGGATTTAAAAAAAAAAAAACAACATCATATGTCCAAGAAATGCCTATTTTATGGAGCTCGAAAAATCATATATTTTGGAAGGGATACAAAAGTTGGAGAAACGTTAGACTAAGTATATTGAGCTAAAAGAAGATTATGTTGAAAAATAATTTATTTTTGCAAAAAAAACTGTGTTTCATTCAAAAAGTCACGGACTTATGGACCTGCCCTCGTAGTAACCGAATTTTATTTGAAAGGTTAATGGGAATATCAATAATTGGATAAATGGATTGTGTTTTCAGTTCCTTTTTCCTCTTTTTAATTTACAGTACAGTATGTTGGCTTTATTAATCGATTATTGGTAGTTTCAAATAAAATAACGTCCTATCAAATAAATGTTAATGGTTTCGATCGAATTCCAACCAATCCTTTTTCTGGGTGTATCTTAAAAAAATCGGTAAATGGTAAAACACGGTAATTTTGAACAAATGTACAAAATGTCGAAATAAATATTTATTTAAATAATATTTGCATGTTGCTTTATTTTTAACTCTACTGAAAACGTTTTTATTAAACTACACTAAACTACACAATATTCTGAGTGTATGTAATTTTGAAAATGCCATATATATTAAAAAGTTGTTATCGGATTTTTTCTAATTTAAAGAGCATTCAATTTCGGTTGTGTTTTAAAACCGAAAATAATATTTTTTTTCAATACAAATATGTAAAAAAGATTAAAAAATTAATTAAAAATACTTTAAGTTCCCTCTCCAAAACCTTTTCCTGGATCCGCGCATGCTTCCGTGTTAAAATTGATTCAGATCAGGGTGGAATTCCAAAACGAAAAACAATAAAGTTTTCATCATGAAAAAATAAAATTCTGTTCAAAGTTTTATTTAAAAAAATTTAAAATAAATAAAGGGTGTACGATATTGATGACTTTTTAATCAAAATAGTTATTATTTAACTGAAAAATAATTCACTTAAAGAGCTATCAATTTCTAATTGAATTAGCAATTTTCGTTGTTTCGCAATTTCAGCAATTAAGCTTATTGAATCGGTGGTTTTCGTAATTGAAAAGGGTTTTTATTTTTTTGTGTGTAAGCTATAATAAATTTAAGACCTGAATTTTAATTAATCACTTAAATGCAAAACATAAAACTTCGGGTTCTGATGAGATCTTTAGCCAGATCGAAATACTAGTATCAACCTAGCTAATATGTTTGATTTGCTTTATTTTTGTAAATATACGGAGGTTGAAAGCTCGTTATAAATTAAAAATAAAAATTTCTTAATTTATATTTGTTTTTAATTTCTCACCTGGCCATCATATTTGCATTAACATTATACGTTACATAATTTTATTTTTGCAAAAATCAAACAGAAACAAATCTTGCTAAAATGACACAGATATAATTGTGTATGGAATCACATATAAGTCAAATTAAAATCACATCTAATTTTAAACTCCATTGATTTATATTTAAATTTTCATTATTACGTGAAATGTGAAACAAAATATTGGTGTGGATTTCCAAACAATTTTAAAGGATTTAATTAAGTTATATCATATTATATATGGGGCGTTTCATTTTAAGTGACCCAACTTTTGAAAACGATGTATTCCCATCGGGATAAATTTTCAACAAAGTTAATACTATTGGATAGTAGTTAAGACTCAATGTTTTAACAAGATCGGTCAAATACTCTCTTAGTCAGATGGGGTCAAAATTTGACATTTTGGTAAAACAGGTGTTTTTTCTCATCCATGTAACTTATTTACTATTGTTCTTAGCAAAATGAGTCCTAAATAGTTTAGATAGCTATTTCTTCAATCTTTCAAAAAAAAAAATATTTAAAAAAAAAAATAACTTTTTTGACTTTTTTTCCAAAATATGCCCGTCTTTTCTTTTTTTGTGGCTTAGTGGGATGCGAGTGGGATATCTATAAAAAAAAGGTTTTGTAACTCAAGACTTAGCATATGCTCAATTTTTAGTATATGCACTATTTTGAATTATTTCCTATTTGTGTGCAAGTGTTTCTAAAACCTTAAAAGAAAAAATTATACTGAGAAACTAGACAATTTAACCTTTCCGACGATATGTAACATACCTAACTAAAATTTCGTACCCTCGATACTGTAATATCCAAAATATGTTAAACCCCCCAACATTTTTCCACCCCCAACATTTTTTCTGAATCTTGTATCTGCCTTTCATTGCGGTTTTTTTTTTTGTCAATTCTATAGGTAGTTTTGAGCGCTTTTTTTTTTTTTTTAATGTTTATTAATTCTCAATACATAACAAACTTAAACTATAATAAACAATAGTTAACAATAATAATTTATATATATATACAAAGTCCCTTAATCGGGCTCTCTAGTATTATTACTATAATAATTAGTTTTGATTTTTAATTTTCTGTAAATAAATAACGTACTTCAAATGAAGAATATATAACTAATTGATTTCTGTAATGAAAAAATTTTTCAAAAACATTACATCAATATAAGCAAAAATAAAAACAATGTCTAAAGGATAAAAGAAAAGGGTTATAAAGGATTTATTAAGCAAGCCACCAAAACTTGTTGGTTTTTGAGCGTTGTAAGCTATAAAGCTCTCTATTGCCTACGCTTGTTTCATATCGAAAGTCATTATTTGTTATTGAGTTGCAGTTTACTGCTTTAATGTTAGCACGTCTATACATATGATAAAAGACTGGAATGCAATGTTCATTTTGAATCATATTCATCTTATCGAGGTATAAAAATGCCTCAGGTGGTACGAAACCTTTTTGCAAAGCTTCAGATATATACTCTTCATTTGTATAGTACGGGGCCATTATTAAATTATTTTCTTTACATAATGTACATCTTAAAATATAATTTCTTATTAATTGTATTATAAAATTGTCTATTCTTATAACATCTGAACTATTATACAATTTTTTGTTCGATATGTATTTTCTATAATTACTTTGTGGGGATCTATATGTTGACATGCAAGCTCTTAAACATTTTCTTTCAAAAACACGTATCTTTTCCATGTAGGATGGTGAAATATTAAACCATATCGGGCATCCGTAAGTGATAATTGGTCGTATTAATGACTGATACATAATAACTTTGACTTTTGGCTTTAAATATTTTGAGTAAAATAATGATTTGTACATGAAAAATGCATTTTCTGGCTTTCAGTAAAATTTCATTAACATGGTTGGTAAAGTATAAAAATTTGTCTAAGTAAATACCTAAATATTTTACAATCTCCTTATTTGGTATGTATGTGTTATTGAAATTAGATTTAATCTTAAACGATTTCCAATTTTTTCGTATATTATTGTTACATTTTCCGACCGGCGGGTCTAAATAGAATTGTTTCACACTTTTGTGGGTTAATCTTCATATGCCAATCCGTAGTAAAACTTTCAACCATATCAAAAGATGTTTGTAGATTATGATTGATTTTTTCAATAGTGTTGTCAGCAGGTAATATTAATTGTGATTTTTATTGTCAAGTTTTTGAATTAGGTGGAAATATTTTATGATCATTCTCCGAAATGCCAGTTTATTTATTATTTTATGGCACTTGACTTTAAAAAGTGTTTGGAGAGATAGAAGTAAACATGTAGTTTATTTTAACAATATGTTGGAAAAATATCTTACAAAACTATTTATTGTCATTCTAAAGACATTCGGAAATGAGTTTTTTAGAAACAGCGTTAAAGTTTAGACGTGTGTTATTTACATAATTTCTTACATAATTAATCTTCACAATGTCTACGGCTCCTAAAAGGCTAAGCTTGAAAATAAAATTCATGGTTCTTTTTGTTTTAATACCTTTGACGTCATCAGATAAGCGAACTATTTCCGACGGCTTATTAAAAAAAAATCCCTACGCTGTCAAAACGGTTGCTAATTTGTGGATCGTGCAGGAAAGAGCTCGGCAACTTTAAAGAATTACCGGATTTTAATAGTAATGAGCCTTGCGTTGAAGTTATTCCAGATGAAGACAAAAGTAATTCTGATAATGATGGCTTAACTGTTGATGAAGATATTGATTCTACCTTTTCAGTAGAAGGTATAAATTCAAAGAATGAGTGTCAAAACCAATATCATAAGGATGCAGTAGAAGTTCTTTAACAAATAAAAGAGAAATACAAAACGTCACAGAGTAGAGCTGAAATAATTCTCACGCTTGCTCCATCGACATGGAGTTGTGCAAAAATAATGACTGAGTTGTAACGTGTTAACGAAAAGCAAGAATGCTAATATGGTTGCTCAGCATGGAATTCTCACACCCTCAAACAAAAAGAAGGGAAAACTAAAAATTAAGTATAAACAAAAATATGATATAAATGGATCTAAAGTTATTAAGATTTAATTTTATTAAATTATTTATCTCTTATTTTTGTTACTATTATATATAATTCAATTATTATTACAAATAAATATAAAAAAATAATTTTTTCAACATTTCTATAGAAAAAAGTGATGTAATTCCTGAGGTTAACATATTGTGGATATTACAGTATCGAGGGTATGAAATTTTAGTTAGGTATGTTACATACGGTTTCTTAGTAAAATTTTTATTTTTAATGTTTTAGAAACACTTACACACAAATAGGAAAAAATTCAAAATAGTTCATATGCTAAAAACTGATAAACCTTTGTCTTGAGTTACGAAACATTTTTTTTTATAGATATCCCACTCGCATCCCACTAAGCGACCAGAAAGCTCTTTAAGAAAAAGACCTAAGCTTTCTTTTGTGCAAAAAAAAAAAAAATGGGCATATTGAAAAAAAGGTAAAAAAGTTTTTGATTTTGGAAAAAAATAGTTCAAACAGTTTTTTTTTTAATATTTTTTTTTCGAAAGATTGAAGAAATAGATATCAAAACTATTTAGGATGCATGTTGCTAAGAACAATAGGTAATAAGTTACATGGATGAGAAAAAACACATGTTTGGCCAAAATGTCAAATTTGGACCCCCTCTAACTCAGATAGTTCTTGACCGATAGTTGTGTCTTAACTACTATCCAATAGTGCTAGCCTTGGTGGCAATTTCATTCCGATCGCAAGACATTGTTTTTCAAAAGTTGGGTCACTTGACATGAAACGCCCCATATACAACTCGAGCAAATTAGATAGCCCAGGTGAAAAAGTTCATATACGATCATGTATTGTCATAAATGGTTTCATGTATGAGGATGTATGGTTCCATGTATGGGCATATATGAACATATATGTATATGTATGGAAGCATATATTGGTAAATACGTTTAAAGGATAAGTTCATATATGGATATGTATGACAGCATATATGATAATATATTGCATATATTGGGTCATATATGCAATATATCTCCATATATGAATTCATATATTATTCCATATATGGGCAATATGTTTTAATATTTCATCAGATATGAGGACGAAATTGATTTTATTTGTAACCCCATCTCTCCTAACAAAATTATATGAATGACAATAGATTTTTAAGTTTGTATAATTTATAAAGACGATAGTGGAGTAGAGAATTATGTATGAGTTATCTTACCTTAATCCGAAGAAATATCAGTCGCATTTTATGTGCTTAATTCTGAATCGGTAGTACCTAACCTGGCCAACCATGCCGCTTTTGGCGGGATGATCTAGCTTTTCAATATATTTTTTTAATATTTATAAAAAATAAAATGATTTAAAAACGTTCAACATATTAAAAATTTTGAAGCTTTTTGATAGCAATAAAATTGCAGCGCCAGTGATAGGATTTCAAAATTAGAATCGAAGTCTAAAATATATTCATTTGTTGTGCCAAAACTGATTTTTTTAATAATTCAAAGAAACTATGAATTTTTGAAATAAAATTTAAGCGATTCAAACTAAGAATCCGTATTTGAAGACAATAAATCCCGCTTTTTGCAACCAAAATCCCCTTTTGTTAAACAAACTTTATTAGTTGAAATGCTCCTAATTACTTGGCAACGATATTGTGTGTGTATCAAATTTAGCATTTTAGTTAGTTTCTTTTATAAAATTCATAAGTATTCATACCAGAGGACTTTTTTTTTTGTCGGTTGGCGTGATTACTATTGTTATCGCCGTCATCATCATTTTCTAAATCATCGAATTTTATTATTAATTTTCTTTCCCAAATAATATTTTCTTAAAAATTTCACTTTAAACTATTTATATTTATTAATGCATTTTGAAGCGATTCAAACTAAGAAATTACGAATTTTTCAAGTCAATAAATCCCGCTTTTTGCATCAAAATCCCCTTTGTGAAAAAGCTTTGTTAGTTGAAATGCTATAATTACTTGGCAGCGATATTATGGCAAAGGTATTTATAGTTAAAGTTTCTTTTTATAAAATTCATAACTATTCGTTCCAAAGGTCTTTCTTTTGTCGGTTGGCTTGATTACTATTGTTATCGCCGTCATCATCATTTTCCAAATCATCGAATTTTATTTTTTGTGAAACAAGTTGGTTTGCCATTATCCATACTTCTATTAATTTTCATTAAATTCTTTCCCAAACAGTATTTTCTTAAAAAATTTCACTTTAAACTATTTATATTTATTAAGGCATTTTGAATATGAAATGTATGCATTTATCAGTAACATGTTCTTAGAAATATATTATAAACCATTTCTCTTAATAAAAAGACCATATTTTTGATAAAAACTTAAAAGGTTGCCTTTTTTTATACGAGCATGTAGTAAAAGTAATAAGTAATGACCATATATAAACATGCATATATGGCATTATATATGACCATATATGTCCATATACCCTCAAATTTCGGATCAGAACATATATGTGGCCATATATGATAATATATGAACATTTTCATCTGGTAGACCCATTTTTCGAATCAAATTATATCAGTTGAGATCCCATGTGATCACATGAGATAAGTTTATGTATGCCATTTGCTCAGATCAACTAAGGTATGATGTGATATGAAATTATATATATGACTATATATTTTTATATATAACCATATCGGATCTTTCTTCATCGCGTTACCATTTCATCCCAAACTCCCCTATACATAAATATATTTATTTTTGAAAACTAGTGTTATTTTTACTATTAAATTAAAATGTTAATTAATTTTTAACTATAAAAACCCATGTTTATTTATAATTAAAGATATTTTTTTAAATTTCTGTTCTTTCAGGCTAAAATGAATGACCATCATAATAATTTGCAAAAAGGTAATTTTTATATATTTAAAACAATTAACACAGTGCAACACATAAAATGCAAACTCCTTCTCGAGTAGGATTTTTCGAAGTACTTATCGAAACTAACACAACCTCATTTCGGGTTTGCTAGTTTAGCTGCAGTTCGAATTTTATGGAGTCATAAATATTTGGGCTAAAACTTTCTGAAGAACATACAATTTTTCTCAAGGTTATATCTCATAAACCAATTGGAATTTTGTTTTCCTGTCTTCGTCATAATTGTAGCTATAGACTAGAAGAAGAAAAGTGTAAAACAAAATAATCCGAAAAAACTTCATTTAGGGCCACAAAATTGCTAAATGTTGAAAATTTTAAATTTTTTCTATAGTCTTGCACCATTTTGGGTCCATAGCTGCCAAACTGTTGGAAATTCAGTAAAGTAATATTAAAAAAAAATTATCCTTATAATATAATTCTTCAGAACATTATAATACTGAAAAATGCTATTTGCACATTTTCCAGCTGTATTTTTGACATCGAAACTTCGAGATTTTAGATTATCAACTATGTGCAACTTTTTTCCAAAGATGGCGTTGTTGGAAGTGCATATAAAGCTTGAACTAGCCCTAGCTATCAATAAAAATGTCATGTACCCGGCATGCTGTCATTAATGTGACAAGACAATATCACATTGTTTTGAGTGAATAACAATTGAACAGCAAAAACATCAAATAACAAGTGCCCAAAAATAAATGAATTTTATCACGTTTGTGGTCATATAGTGGCCAAAGTTGGAAAGAAGAAGCGAGAAATTGTTGTTTGATGAAGTGGATACAAGTGGTGAAGATTTCACACCGAATAAAGTCAGCAGTAGCTGCTATAGCACTATTTTGTATTTTTTTCATCGTCGAAAAGAACACTTTCATTTTGCTAAGCCGCTAATCTGGGTAAAAGACCCAAACGGTTATGATGAAACCAGGTGCTACGCCTGCATTAATTATGCTGTTGGAACAAGTATGAGGAAGTTGAAGACAAAAGCATATATTGCAGCTTTTGCTGCCTCATTCCAGCGCCAATTAGGATTATGTCCTCATGGGTACTCGAAAGTGTTCTCCCAACCTATGACAATATAAATCAAATGCATCTATGACATTAAAATTACATTGTCTGCATCAGCACTTTGATGATTTCCTACACTTAAGATATTATGTAGGCAAAGACAACAGCAAATGTAGTCAAAAACAAATGAAATTTCACTTGAAGAAAGGACGACTAACATTTTATTAATTTAACTAACATTTACCATTTGTTTTTACTGTTCAAAAAGGTTACTAACAATTGTAGTAAAAATTAACCACACATGTGATAAAGTAAAAAAATAAACAAACATTTATTTTTTTAAATAACAAAAAAGGACTGTCAAACATTTATGTAAAATCATAAAACAGTCATTTGATGTGGTTTGTTTTTTTTAATGAACTACTAGGTTAGTAAAAAATTAAATTTGTTCTACAAATGACTGACATTTACACTAAAAATAAAGAAGAAACTGTATTACTACAACCCAAACAACTATATATTTTTCAAGCGGAAGTTTCCTGAGTGTACACAAATTTCCCTACAAATCGGAACGAACAAGCAGAGCGAT